>ML272324.1:0-25904 GCA_005239495.1 Nicotiana undulata | reverse complement strand
CCCCAAATTGATAGCTATTGAATCCCTAGGTGTAGTTACACATGTCATTGTCCATTTGATGAACTTACTTGGAAAATACAGAACATGTAACATCTCTTGTACAAAGTCCCATTCTACAGTATCATAGGCCTTCCTCAAGTCTATTTTGATTAAGCAGCTTTTAGTGGTAGCTATTGTATTATACAACCTCACCAGATCTTGACATATAAGCACATTTTGGACAATTGTTCTCCCAGCAACAAAGGCACTTTGGTGCTATGATATTATGTCTGGTAACATAATCTTATGCCTCATACATAGCATCTTAGAGATCACCTTGTATATGGTATTGCAACAAGCAATAGGCATGTAATCTCCCACATATTCTAGCCAACCCCTCTGCTCCTGGGTAATTATAGGCTCTTTTCTTACCAGCTCACTGCACACATGTTGCCTCCTTACTGTTTTTCCCCCAATAGCTTTTTGTAGAATACTATAAAGTCTTGTGCTATTTCCTCTGGTTCTCTTTTTATTTCCCAATGTGAATCTATGACTTAAAAGATTCTATTTTTATTCCTTCTCTCTTTTATTGCACTGTGGAAGAACTTTGTGTTTTGATCACCTTGAGTTAACCATTGGACTCTACTTTTTTGTCTTTGATCTCTAGCTTCTCCCCATATTCTGTATTCCTTAGCTAATTAAATTTTTGTCTCAATTAGTGTTTTGTTCCCAAGGTCTCCTTGCAGTTTTAGTTGACATTTCTTTAGTTCCTTCATTGCTTGGCCTTCTCTCTTTTCTACATCTGAGAACCTTTCTTTTTTCAGTTTGAGTAATACTGCCTTTAGCCGGTTCATCTTGCCCACCACTTGGTATAATTTGTCCCCTGCTATCCATGTATCCCAGCTTCTTTTACTTTCTCCTTAAAGTCGTGAGCCATTATCCATATGTTATAGTATTTGAATTGCATTCTACTTCTGGAGTTTCCATTGTCCCAATTAACAATACCTGGTCAATGTTCATATAAACCCTCATTCATGTAATGAACTTCAGAAACTGGCAGAGAGGTTATCCATTCTGTGTTAACCAACACTCTATCAATTTTACTATATACTATTTTCTCCCCTTGTTGTTTGTTTGAAATAGGCTCCTGATGACCTTAGCTCCTGCAGTCAACATTCAGCTACACAAGCTCTGAAGTCCTTGATTTCAGACATTAGGTCTCCCAATTATGTCCTCCTTCTGAAGTACACAGTTGAAGTCTCCCATGATTGCCCATGGGCCAACTACACTGCTATTTATTTTCCCAATCTCCTACCACAATGGTCTTCTTAGTGCTGGATCATTAAATTCATAGACAAAAGTTGTGTTGTATTTCGTTGAAGTACCCATGTGCATTACTACACAATGGATCATTTGTGCAGAAATGAACTCTATCTGAACCTACATTATTGACGGCTTCCATGCCACCCAAATTCTTCCCCCTAGACGTGCTCCCAAATTGTTTGTAAGTGACATAGATTATGAGATGCCTTCTATGCATTTCTTCTCTTAATTTTAGATTCCAGGAGACCATATAGGCCAACTTTGCCCTGATGCTTAAAATAGATTAACTTCCATCTGTTTATTTGGCCTATTTAGTCCCATGGTATTCCAAAAACCTATGCTATCCATTTAATGGGGGGAATCCCCCACCCTTACCCTGTTTAGGGTCACCTTTCTCTCCCTGAGCCATAGTTTTTGTTATACCTTTCCCCTGATCTGCTAACCCCCTAATGCTGGTCTCCCCTAGTTCCCCAAAAGAGTTCCCCTAAGCTTATTGTTTTCTCATTGCTTAAACCTCTCATGGCTCTTTTTGGGTTGTTAATCTTCTCATTACCCCCATTCTGTACATTACCTGTAATTTGAGTGTCATTGACCCCTTTGATATTATGTCCCACCATTTGTATTTTCCCTCTATTTTCATTCTCTATCTTATTTTGATCTGGTTCCTTTCCATTATAATTCGCCTTCTGTTTCTCTACTTGTATTTGTTTCCTACATACCTTGATTTCATGCCCACAGTTGTTACATCCATGGCATAATATAGGTTTCCATTCATAGTGCACACTTTGCTCAATGATTTTGCCATACTCATTCTCAAATATGATACTCGTTGGGTAAGGCTGATCTAAGGCAACCTCCACGAGAACCCTAGAAAAAGTCATCCTCTCTTTCATTGTTGTAGCTCTGTCAACCTTCAATGGATTTCCTACTATCCCTACATCTTTGGTTAGTGCATTCTGTCCCCATTACTTAATATCAAGATTTGGTAATCCTATCAATATAGGCACTCTACTGAAAGTTTCTTTCCTTGTGCCAATTTCAGGCGATCAAGGCTTAACTATCACTGGCTTTTTGTCGAACATCTGAATGCCTTCTTCCACAACCTTCACTTTGCTCTCCATCTATGTGAGTCTCACCAATAACACTCCTTTGTTGACTTGCGCGACTTTGTCAAGTCCCATTTTCCCCCAAATTCTATGGAAGTACCCATTCATCACTGCAGTTGGGGGTTAGACCCCAATACATAGCATATTACTGGAATATTCCACCTCATTATTTATGTCTTCTATCGTAATTATGGCATTCTGCTGGATCGGTTCCTGTGTTTTAAAATCAAAACCATCCGGCACAGGGCTATTGGCCACAATTTTACTCCATAGCTTCATTTTAGGATCTAGGTTTTGCGATTTCAAATGTATCTCACCACAGTATTCCTCATTATCCACCATATAAGCCCATGATTGTTTTCCTAACGAATTGAAATCTTTTACGTCATTTGAAACTTCAAGACTTCATTTGAAACTTCAAAACACAACATCTCCCTCATTTTAAGGCGAAAGTTGGGTGATTCGAAATCCTAACTTGACTGAAATTTCACAAGGAATCCATTGGAGGCATAAAAAGCAATTTTCAAGATCGTTTGGCACACGAAATGAGGCAGAACAGTTAAACAAAAATATTTAATATCGAGAGTCTGTTCATTTGGTCATATTTTGAGTTGGGTTACCCGAATTTTGGCAATTGTTTAGGTGATTGTCACCATATGAATTGGGGTAAGTGTTCTCTACTCGGTTCTGGTTATTTTTCGTGAATCTATATTTCTTTTTGGTAATTGGATTGTGAATTTTAAAGAGAAAATTAGGGGGTTTTGTCCAAAGTTTCCTAGAGTGAATTTTTGAGCTTTGAAAATCGATTCTGAGTCGGATTTGGATGAAACTAGTATGGTTGAACTCGTAATTGAATGGAATAACAGATTTTGTAAACTTCATAGGGTTCCGAGGTGCGGTCCCGGGTTTGACTTTATGGTTGATTTCGAGATTTTGATTAAAGATTCGACCTTTATCAATTGGGCTTGTTCCCTTTAGCATTATTTGATGTATTTGAGTTGCTTTTGTCTAGTTTCGAGTCGTTCGGAGGTTGGTACGCACATGATGGCATTTTGGAGCATCGTTTAGCTCTCTCGGCATTGGACTTGGCTTGTTCGAGGTAAGTAACACTTCTAAACTTGGTGCTGAGGGTATGAAACCCCAAATTGCGTGTTATGTGATTGTGTCACGACCCCAAAATCAATACTGGTTGTGATGGGGCCTATCGTGAAACTAAGCTAGCCAAACTACCGAGAATAATAGATAAGACTTTCCGTTTAAATCATAAGTTATAATATTTCATTCTAGTTCCCCTTTTAAAGCAGGTTCAACAACAACAACAACAACAACAACAATATAAGTTATAATATTTCATTCTAGTTCCCCTTTTAAAGCAGGTTCAATAATAATAATAATAGAAAGGATCAAGTCTAACCATGGCCCCAACATCCGGAGTCAACTGTCATGAGCATCTAAAAGAGTAAATACACTGTATGATATCATTTCTTTGCTAATACAAGTCCAGAAAATAAGAGAGATCAATAAACTAGGGAAGGAATAAAGCACGTTGTGGACGCCAAACAACTATCTCTATCCTTGAACAGGATCCAAAGCAAATGGAAGTCAGCTAGCGCTCTCACCCGGTACCTGGATCTGCACACATGGTGCAGGGAGTAACGTGAGTACGCCAACTCAGTAAGTAATAATCATAACTAAAGACTTGAGTGCAGTGACAAGCATTTACACTTTATAATTTCATAAAATAAGTGCCAGTGAAGGTAAATAGATCAAGTCAAAATCTACGTTTACCAAATATTTCACAAACTCCAGTTTTTCCGTTTAAACTTGTACAAAACATTAGTTCAACATTTATCAAAGAGGCTCAGTGTAAAGAAAGGTGAAAAACAATGGTTTCATAAATAATAGGCTCTCAGGCACAAGGTCACTCGTGAATAAAGCCTCTCAGTCACCCGGGACTCCATTATCATAAGCTAATTCTCACACTAAACACTCTCACTCAATAGTACCATGTGTATATATAATTGTTGCGGCGTGCAGCTCGATCCACAAAATATTTGTTGCGGCGTGCAGCCCGATACAAATAATAGTCAAATGCGCTCACTGGGGGTGTACAGACTCTGGGAGGGGCTCCTACAACCCAAACGATATATCGCTGCGGCGTGCAGCCTGATCCAATATATATATCTCGCTGCGGCGTGCAGCCCGATCCACATATCTCGTTGCAGCGTGCAGCCTGATCCATATATAGACGTATATAGTGTTGTGGTGTGCAGCCCGATCCCTATCTATCCTCACAAGTCTGGCTCTCGGCCTCACTCAGTCATCCTCACAAGCCACTCGGGAAACTCATCACAAATCACAGGGACTCATCCCAAATTATCTCTCAATATTCTAAAACAGGGCGATAAATAGTAATAAACAGTGAACAGGTATAAAGCATGACTGAGTTCATATTTTCTATCAAAATAGTGTGAGGACAATAGTAAAAATACCCCTGAGGGTCTGAACAGGTCGGCACAAGGCCTCAAACATGGCATACAACCCATAATAAAGTATAAGTCTCTAAAACATAGGATATTATATGATTTCAAATCAAACATGCGGCTTAATAGTCGCTACGGGACGGACCAAGTCACAATCCCTATCGGTGCATGCCCACACGCTCGTCACCTAGCATGTGCATCACCTCATTTATAAAAATTATACGAAATACTGGGGTTTCAAATCCTCAGGACTAGATTTACAATCGTTACGTGCCTCAAACCAGCCCGAATAGTAATCCGCAATGCTCTTGCCCCTCGAATCGGCCTCCGATTGCTCCAAATCTAGCCAAAATCAGATTTATACCATCAATATATGCTAAGGAGACGAAACCTATTCAAAAATTACCAAAATTAAGCACAAATCTCGAAATTAGCCAAATCCGACCTCCGGGCCCATGTCTCGGAATTCGATAAAAACACAAAACTAGAATCCTTATCCTTCCACGAGTCTACCCATATAAAATACATCAAAATCCACCCACAAATGACCCCTCAATTCCTCAATTCAAAGTCTCCAAATTGCAAGCCCTAGCTACCCAATTTTGTAATTTTTCATAAATTTCACCCTTAATCAGTCCAGTAATCACATATGAACGAGTTTTAAATCCAAAAGTCTTACCTCCACGAAGAACTCTTGAATTTCCTTTTCAAAACCCTTCAAAAAGCTTCAACCCGTGAAATAATGGTGGAAAAATGACCCAAAAATCGCTAAGGGTCATATTTATATGTTCTTCCCAGCGATGACCGCACCTGCGCTCCTTTTCTCGCACCTACAGACCCGCACCTGCGGTCCCAGGTGCGCACCTGCACGTTTCACTTAAAAGTCCAACTCTCGCACATGCAACCAATCCTCCGCACCTACGACTCTGCCGGTGAGGCCAATCACCCGCACCTGCGACCTCTCACCAGCCTGGCCATCTCCGCACCTGCGCAAGGCTCCTCGCACCTGCGGCTTCCCTTCTGCAGGTGCGGCCACACCAGCAACACAGCACAAGCAGCATTTTCTGCTGCATTTTCCAACTTTAAACCTTCTGATGACCCTCCGAAATTACCCCGAGCCCCTCGGTACCTTAACCAAAAGTACCAAGAGGTCATAAATGATCACCCG
Organism: Nicotiana undulata; assembly: GCA_005239495.1. Classification (NCBI taxonomy): domain Eukaryota; kingdom Viridiplantae; phylum Streptophyta; class Magnoliopsida; order Solanales; family Solanaceae; genus Nicotiana; species Nicotiana undulata. Next base: position 19,845 of record ML272324.1, on the reverse strand, counting down.
GACGTAGTCAAACCCTCGTAACACCCAAATTAAAATCGAAACACCAATTGAACTCATGATTCAAGCCTAAGAATCTTCAAACTTCCGAAAATCGCCAACGATGCCGAAACTAACCAAAACACGTCCGAATGACTTGAAATTTGCACACACGTCCAAAATGACACTATGGACCTGTTCCCTTATCCGGAATTCCATTCTGACCCAGATAGCTAATTTTCCGCTGCCGATCGGAAATCCCAAAAACTCAATTTCGCCAATTCAAGCCTAATTCTAATCCGGACATCAAAACTACATTCCGAACACACTGCTAAATCTCTACATTCCGAGCACATTGCTAAATCTCAAGTCACCTAACGAAGCTATCCGAGCCATAAAATCCACATTCCGAGGCCGTTTACCTAATAGTCAACTCCCGGTTGACTTTTCTAACCATTAAGCCAATTTAAGAGACTAAGCGTCTCAATACTCACCACGACCACTACGACCCTGAACCAACCGACCCCAACACATATTAAACACGCTAAGAAATACATGACAAAGCATAAATAGGGAAAACGGGGCTAATCTCACGGAACGACCAGCCAGGTCGTTACATATTGATGTTGGAGCATCTAATATCTAAGTATGTTTCTTCTACCATTATTATTATGTTTTTATGAAGTGTTGTTGGCTATTGGTGTTGGACTCCAACCTCTGGAACAACTCGTCACTACTTTCAACCTAAGGTTAAATTTGCTACTTATTGAGTACATGGGGGGGTCAGTTGTACTCATGCTACACTTATGCACCTTGTGTGCATATGTTGGATGTTGATGTTGATGTTGCTGTGTTTGACAGGAGCTGGATTTGAAGATGTACCTGTGTTCCGATTATAGCTGCCTCTTGTTCATGGTAGATCTAGACTTATGAAAGATCTGTTCATGTATATTTCAAATAGGTGATGTACTTTATTTCACACCAGCTTTGTATATTCTAAATCTTAGACGCTCATGGTTTGTAGTACCATTCCTTGGGGAATGTATAACAGTCAGATATTTTCTTTCACTTAATTTTCCTATTAAATTTCATTGGAATTGAAAAGTTTAGGCGCCATCACGACTAGTTGTATTTTGGATCGTGACACCAAACCTTCAATTTATTAGCTTTCGACATAATAAATTAGATCAACCTAGAGACCTCCGAATTCAATTCTGGGTATACGCCTAAGTCCAAAATTATGATAGAGACACACCGGGATCGTTAGAATACTGATGCAGGATAGTGTACACGAAAAATTTACCGTAGTCAACTCAAATTAATTTTTAACAAAAAATCATATTTTTTTAAATTTTACGTGAAAACTTTGAAAAAAGAAACAGACTGCGCATGTGAATTGAGAAACATTAAATGGAGCTAAGAGGTCTCATAATACGAAATTAAGGACTAGCACTCAAAACGATCTATCGTATCGTCACATGTGGTTAGCAAAAGATCATATATGAACTTAACATTTGAGTTTTAAATTTTCTGCTAATGGCTCTTTTTTATCGGAGGTGAGGAGATTTAAGTTTTAAATTCCAAATTAAGCGTGAATTGACTTACAAGATATATAAATTGTATGGAATTGAATTAATTTTTATCATTTCGATGAAATAATAAATAAAAAACTCACAAATTTTTGGCATCTAAAAATTTGGTGAAAGCTATGTTTTCTTGATAAGTTAAACAACATAAATTGCAAAGAGTGATGGTGAAATTTCAACTTTCAACTTGTTTATAATAAAAGAGAGCCACCTCAAAGCAACGTTATTTTTGTGTTTGGATTTTGGAGAAACAATAAAAGGAAAGAAAAAGAGCGAGCAAAATGCAATTGTGCATCAAGATACATTTACCACTATATAAAGAAGGGTCGTGTGTTTTCCTTTATGTCTTTCCTTATCTACATGCGTCAAAATAATTTGAACTTACATATTAGTGTACATCATTTTATGAATATGATTTTGAAGTTAATTCGTAACTTATAACCTGCCAATTAAGATAAATAAATATGTAACAAATGAGAAGTAAAAAAGAAAAGAATTCTTGCAAGTATTATATAGGACTATGCAAAGGATGAAATGAAAATAATCTTAGACATGATAGAAATCCGTGAAAATAAGTACAACTAGTTTGTTGCAAGATTTGTTTTCTCATTATAAGTTGCTAGCTTTTAAGAAAGGCAACTTGAGTTATAAGTTTACTTATTGATAAAGCCTTTAGCGATATTTGCCATTAATACAAGATCTAATTGTTTCCTACTTCTGTCTAACAATTCGGGTGTTGATTTATTACCAAATACATTCTGACAGTCGGTCACAAATCTGGGACACTTGGGAAGTGAATTATCCAAGGCACTATAATCTTTTTTAGCTAATGATAAGGTAGCATCTTGGAGAAAATTTATCAATAATCCATAGCCGCTGTCACAAATAGCATACAAGTTTTGGACTTCTTTGTCTTTTGCATTCTCTTTCGATTTCTGTATGAAAATGTGATTGTTGGTAGCATGTTGTAATGATTGGCTGATAGCAACTCGCGTTATTTCAGTAGGAATGTATGGATGAGTATGTAGATTTTGTCTGAAAATATTTAAGCAGAATGTGGAATCTTGTACTTGTCTACATATATTCGCTATTAATGCTTCATCGCTTGCATTGTCTGCAGAAGAGGTCTGAAAATAGAACAAGTTTGCAACAAGTATAAGAAGAAGGAAATACGAAGCAAAACAAGAAGTCATTTTCTATAATATTTCGGTTTGAATTTTAAAGTGAATACAAGTGATAATATAAAGGAATTCAATTTAAGCAAAATAGGAATGAACTAAAATATATAAATATTCAACTCAATTATCTACTGCGAGTATCTATTGCATGTATAGAAATAATGTTAGATTTCTCCTTCATTACCATCATAGTTATAAATAAATTGATAAAAATGGACGAATTATACCGTTTTGATAGTATTTCTACCTAATTAGTTTAGTGAAAAGGAGTGTTCAAACTACATGTTAGATCATAATGCTGATAATAAGTTAATATACAGTAATTACTTTAATATTTATAACGAAATGCTAGATCATAATGCTGATAATAAGTTATATATAGTAATTACTTTGACATTTTAACAATAACACTATATGAATGTATTAAATAAATTTCAATTATTCAATATTCCCATATGTAGATGTTGAATAAGGTAAATATTTACTAGATGCATAAAGTTAGTGTATTTACCTTATATGTACGTAGTGAAATGAAATTAGTAAAAACATAATACTTAACTAACAATCATGGCTTAGTCTTTATAATTCATACTTGTATTAGATTCCATACAATGACTGTGTGTAACGTTATGTGATAAAGCTCCACGACATAAAATGGATATTACCTCAATTTATTTATCCTGAAATATAGTTTAAAAGATAAAAAAAATACTTTAAACCTATTGTAACGAATCGGCCGGTTGTTTTGAGAGTTAGAGCTCTAATCCCCTAATAACTGTTTTTCCCACATTTGTTTCTACTATTGGGATTTGTTGGAGCGATTGGTTGTGAAATTCGGAGTGTTTTTGGACACTTAGTCACTAAATATGAGCTTAAGTCTTAGAATTTGGACAGTCGTCGGAACTATGTGAAGACGGTTCCGGAAAGGAACTCCATCGATTCCGTTAGCTTCATTGCGTGGTTTTGGGCTTAGGAGCTCGTCTGGAATGTGTTTTGGAGGTACGTAACTCATTTAGGCTTGAATTGGAGAAAAATGGAATTTTGGCGATTTCGACCGTCAGTGAAAATTTTGATATTGAGCCCGGAATGGAATTCCGGAAGTGATTGTAGGCTCGTAGTGTCATTTGTGACCTACGGACTAGGTTTTATGTGTTTCGGCGTCGTACGTAGAATTTGGAAAATTCAAAGTTCCTTTGACTTGAATCCGTGCTTAATTCATGTTTTTGAAGTTGTTCGATGTGGTTTGAAGGCTCGACTAAGTTTGTGTGGTGTTATAAGACTGGTTGGTATGTTTAGTTGAGGTCCCGAGGGCCTCGGGTGTGTTTTGGATGCTTAGAAGATTGAAATTTAGACTTAGGAAAATATGAGTTTTTGCTGGTTCTGGTGTTCCGAACCTGCGGAAGGGAGGCGCACGTGCGGTCTCCCGCGTGCAGGAGGAGTGGCGCCGATGCAGAATTGGGCATTGTCTTCTGAGAGCGCAGGTGCGGTCAGGGGACCGTAGGAGCGAACTGGCAGGTGCAGCCCGGTGCTCGCAGATGCAATCCCGACCCAGTTAAGTGGACTTCGCACCTGCGATTGGTTGTCCGCAGGTGCGGGACCGCAGGTGTTGTCCTTGGTCCGCAGATGTAGAAATCACTGGTCTGAAGAGGGCAGAATCGAGGGAAATTTCTCATTTCGCCCAAATTCGATTTTGAGCTCGGGAGAAGGCGATTCTGCAAGGGTTTTGAAGAGGAAGTCAGTGGGTAACGATTCCTAGCCCTATTTCGTTTATATTTCTTCAATCTATTGTAGTTTTCTTCATTTAATCAAGGCATTTGAGTGAGAAAGTGGAAATTTGGGGTAGAAGTTCCCTAATCGAATTTTTGACTTTTGATTGAGTTTTAAGCATCGAAATTAGATGATTTTTTGACGAGTGGTCTCGTGAGTGAATGGTTGTTCTAAATTTGTAACTTTTATCCGATTCCGAGTCGTGGACTCGGGGAAACCTTTTGGGCATTTTCCCTATTTTAATGATTTAGCTTCAAATTAATTATCTAAATTAGTTACTTGTAGTTATATTTACATTATACAATTGGTTTGATTAGATTCGGGCCATTCGGAGTCGGATACTCGTGGCAAGAGTGTGATATCAGGTTGATTTGAGCGGTTTGAGGTAAGTGGCTTGCCTAATCTTATGTGGGGAAACTTCCCCTTAGGATGTTTGGTATTGTTTGATGTGTAAGAGTCGTGTACGTGAGGTGACGAGTACGTACGCGGGCTATTATTGTAAAAATCCCGTTTTCCTTCTAAGTCTAAAATTATTTTCATTGTTGAACTGCACTACTATGTTTAATTGCTTAGTTTAGATTAGGAAAGCATGCCTATGTGTTTTAACTATCTATTTGAAATTATGTGCAACATGTTTAGGTAGATCTTATTTTCCTTGATTGTGTTCAGTTTAAACCGTATAATTCAATGTCGTATCTATCATGTGGTCTTGAGCTGCATATTTACTTTGGGACTACGGACATATTTCGGGAGATCCCCCTTGTCTTGCATATTTACTTTGGGACTACGGACATATTTCGGGAGATCCCCCTTGTCTTGCATATTTACTTTGGGACTACGGACATATTTCGGGAGATCCCCCTTGTCTTGCATATTTACTTTGGGACTACGGACATATTTCGGGAGATCCCCCTTGTCTTGCATATTTACTTTGGGACTACGGACGTATTCCTGGAGATCCCCCTGCTTGCATATTTACTTTGGGACTACGGACGTATTTCGGGAGATCCCCCAGCACTACATATTTATTTTGGGACTACGGACGTATTCCGGGAGATCCCCTTCTATTGCGTAATGATTTCGAAACTACGGGACGATATCCCATCAGATTCCCTGTTATGTTTACCTTGTTCTGAGCCGAGGGCTCCCTTAACTGTTAAATTTTGAGAATTTCTCGGTTTTACCGTAAAAATTTGTTTATATCTTTTACTGCTTAATTTATTATATTTACCTCAGTAGGGCCCTAACTTAACCTCGTCACTACTCGACCGAGGTTAGGCTTGGCACTTACTGGTTGTGATGACCCAAAAGGTCATCCCGTGTATTCATAGTTAATTCTATATTCCGAGGTCATGAAATCCTCCTTCTATCTCACCTTGATTTGCGTGCGTAGCCCCGACGTGTAGCCGGGAAGCCGTTATGTGAAAAACTGATAAAAATGATAATTTTGTGTTGAAATTTGAGTAAAGTTGACTTTGATCAATATTTTTGGTAAACGGACCCGGACCCGTTATTTAACGGTCCCGGAGGGTCCGTAGGAAAATATGGGACTTAGGTGCATGCCTGGAATCGAATTCTGAGGTCCCAAGTCCGAGAAATAAACTTTTAGGAGAAATTGTTTGTTGAAAAATATAAGAGATTTTGAAAGAGTAATTATATGTGAAATTCGTGGTATCGGGCCTGTATTTTGGTTCCGGTGCCCGGTACAGGTTCGATATAATTTTTGTGTCATATTTGTAAAGTTTGGTAAGAAATGGACTTCATTTGACGTGATTCGGACAATAAACGAAAATTTTGATGTTTAAAGAAGTTTTAGAAATTTTCATTGATTTTGAGGTTTAATTCATTGTTTATCATGTCATTTTGGCGATTTGATCACACGATTAAGTCCGTAGGATATTTTTGAGGTTGTGTGCATATTTAGTTTGGAGCCCCGAGGGCTCGGGTGTGTTTCGGATCGGTGTCGGGGTGTTTTGAACTTGAAAATCTGGTGCCTTAGCATTTTTATGGCGTCTGGTGCCTTGTGCTATGTGAACGTATAGCACAGGCTGGGGGAGGGGTGGATTTACTCAGTGCGAACGCACCCACAAGGATGCGAACGCGGAGCACTGGAAAATAGCTCTACGCGAACGCACTCTGTGGGACGCGAACGCATAGAGTAATAGGCAGGTGGGGGTTGAATAGTTAATAACCCTATGCGAACGCACCCAAGGCAGTGCGAACACGAAGGGTAGTAATATTTTGCCTATGCGAACGCATCACCTAGGTCGCGAACGCATAGGGCATTTGTGCCCAGTGATTTCTTTTAGCCCAAAAACAGAATACTTACGGGATTAGACCCATTTTTCACAACTTCTTCTTCTCCACACCTCTTTGGGCGATTTTTGAAGAACTTCTTCACCATAGCTTCATAGGTATGTAATCCTAGCCTTGTTTTCTTCCATTTTTATCAACACCCATTAGAGTTTTAGGCCTAAAACATGAGATTAAGGGTAGAAAATTTAGGAATTTGGGTAGAGTTAGGGCTTTTTGATTAATTGGGAATTTGACCTCGTTTTGGGGTCGGATTTCAAAACAAATTATATATTCGGGCTCGTGGGTGAATGGGTGATCGGGTTTTGGTCCGAACCTCGTGTTTTGACCAAGCGGGCCCGTGGTCGATTTTTGGATTTTTGGGAAGAATGCTAGAAAACCTATAATTAAGCATTGGAATTGAGTTGTTTAGCATTTATTAATGTTATTGAGTCAATTATGTCTAGATACGGTTGATTTAGAGTCGGGTTCAAAAGGAAAAGCGGTGCTTGAGGCTTGATTTGATCGTGGAAGTCGAGGTAAGTGTTTGGCCTAATCTGAGCTTTAGGGAATAGGTGTTGAGTGTTATTTGTTACGTGTTTATTCCATGTTCAATGTATAGGTGAGGTGACGAGTACCTATATATTATTGTCAAGCATGACCGTGAGTTGGATATTAGCAATTATGTTATTTCATTTTGTTTTATTGTGTTATGGATTTAATATAGAATCGGCAGTTATTCGTTTGAGGGAAATTCTTGGTTGTGAATATTGTTGGGTATTTGTTCGGTTGAGGGATATTTTGTTAAATCGTATATTTGTGGAAGATTGGTTATAGTTGTGTCCCTTGTCGGGACGATACTATTCCTATTGATTATTCCTTTGCATTTATGGTTTCTTATTGTTGATTTTCTTGCCAAAATGTTGTTTCATGATATTTATGCACGAGGGGACATTCCGTGCCATGTTTATGTTATTTATGCACGAGGGGACATTCCGTGCCATGTTTATGTTGTTTATGCACGAGGGGACATTTTGTGCCATATTTATGTTATTTATGCACGAGGGGACATTCCGTTCCATGTTGTGATATTTATGCACCAGGGGACATTTCATGTCGTGTTGTGATATTTATGCACGATGGGACATTCCGTGTCGTGATTATGATATTTTAGCACGAGGGGACATGTCGTGCCGTTTCTATTTACTTGTTTATTCGGTGTTGTTAAATTCCTGTTGTTATTTTGATATTTTAACTGCTGCCTTGCCCCGTCATTTCAGTAATTGCTACCCTTTTTCCCCAGCATGTTTTCCCCTGTTTTTGTACTTAACTGTTTACCTTCTGTCATTATTTCTGTTATATATTACTGAATTGCACAGGTGATTATTATTTGTCGTGTCCTAGCCTCGTCACTACTTCGCCGATGTTAGGCTCGGCACTTACTCAGTACATGGGGTCGGTTGTACTGATACCACACCTGCACAATTTTTGTTGTGCAGATCCCGGTACCAGACTTAGTGGACACTGATCGAGGAGGCTTCCTTCAGTCCACCTGGCGACACTAAGGTAGTCCTGCAGGCGTCCGCAAGCCTTGGCATCACCTTCTATCCTACTTATTTTCTGTCTTTATGTATTTCTGAGGCAGTAGCACTTTGTTCATTCAGACCTCTATTTGTAGTATTCATAGACAGCCCGTGAAATTGTGACACCGAATTCTGGGAGTTGTTATTATCGATTTTTGATAATTATTTAATTAAGATGATAGATTTCATTTCTTCCGCACTTTTATTTCTATTTGATCTTGTATATCACTTTTTAAATGCTGAATAATAAAGGAACAAGTTAGAATAACCGAATTTCGGGTCGTGACAAGTTGGTATCAGAGCACTAGGTTGCCTAGGTCTCACAATTCACGAAAAAACTTGGTAGAGTGTGAGGGATCGGTACAGAGATGTCGGTACTTATGCCCCAGAGGTTGCAAAGTTAGGAATAACTTCACATCTGTTCTTCTTTGTCGTGCGATTTGACTTCTAAATGCTAATTGAGTTTCTATTCTAATCTCTCGCAGATGGCGAGAACGCGTGCTTGCTCATCTACCGATGAGCAGCCCGATCCTCCAGTTTCAGCTTTTACGAGGGGCCGAGGCCGTACTAGAGGCCGAGGAAGGGGCAAGGCTCAGCCTAGAGCAGCAGCCCTAGTAGAGGACCCACAGGTATATTTTTCCGGTGAGGTTCCTTCTTAGACAGTTCCGGTTGGACCAACTCAGGTCCTAGAGGGGTTCATTGCCACCCCGGTACTTCAGAACGCTCTGGTCCGCTTAGTGGGCCTTATGGAGAGCGTGGCTCAGGCCGGTCTACTTCCTACAGCACCCGCCGTCTCTCAGGCTAAGAGATGGGCCCATACTCCTGCCACTCGCACACCATAGCAGTTAGCTACTCAGTTCCAAACTCCAGCACCTCAGACAGCTAGAGTAGCTCAGTCGGGTATTGTGGCACAGGAAGTTGAGGGAGCAACTATGTTTGCCGATGCTTTGTGGAGATTGGATCGGTTCACCAAGTTATTTCCTACTACTTTTACTGGTGCACCATCAGAGGACCCCCAGGATTACTTAGACAGTTGCTATGATGTGTTTCGGAACATGGGGATCGTGGAGACCAATGGGGTCGATTTTGCTACATTCCGTCTTTCTGGTACCGCCAAGACTTGGTGGAGGGATTTTTGTTTGACCAGGCCAGCTGGATCTTCGCCTTTGTCTTGGGCTCAGTTCTTCGAGTTGTTCTTGGAGACGATTCTACCAGTTACCCAAAGAAAGGATCTTCGGAGACAGTTTGAGCGTCTCCAGCAGGGCTCTATGTCAGTCACCCAGTATGAGACCCGGTTTATCACTTTAGCTCGACATGCTATCTTGATACTCCCCACTGATCGATAGAGAGTGAAGAGGTTTATTGAGGGGTTAGCTCAACCGATTAGGCTACAGATGGACAGAGAGACAGGTACTAATATTCCATTTCAGGAGGCGGCCAATGTGGCCAGGCGGATTGAGATGGTCTTATCACAGGGCAGTGGTCAGGGGTGTGACAAGAGGCCTCGTCATTTTGGCCGATTCAGTGGTGCCTCATCTGGAGGTAGAGATTCCTTTGGCAGAGGTCATCCTCCTAGACCATTCCAGTCAGCACTCCAGGTATCCCGCAGTGCACCACCAGCTTCTATCAGTGCACCGCCGCTTCAGAGCTTTTAGAGTGGGTATTCTGGTCGATAAGGACAGTTTCAAGGCCAACAACCTCAGCAGCCGAGATCCTGTTTCACTTGTGGTGTTCCAGGGCACATTTCCAGGTTTTTCCCCCGAGGTTCTAGTGGTTCTCAGTATCAGGGTTCCCGTGCTATGATTACCGCACCAGGTGCACCCCCACCCCCTCAGCCAGCTAGGGGTGGAGGTCGAGGTGCCAGAAGCAGAGGCCAGATAGTTAGAGGTGAAGGACAGGCTATGAGGGGTAAAGGTCAGCCCGCAGTGGGTCGACCCAGGGATGTTCATATTGGTGGGGCTCAGCCCCGATGCTATGTTATTCTCGCCAGACATGAGGCTGAGGCCTCCGACGCAGCCATTACAGGTATGGTTTCAATTTTCAGCAGAGATGCTTCGGTATTGTTTAATCCGGGGTCCATATTTTCCTACGTGTCCTCATATTTTGCTCCTTATCTAATTATGCCCCGTGATTCCTTGAGTACTCCTGTATATGTGTCTACACCTGTGGTGATTCTATTATGGTGGATCGAGTCTACCGATCATGTATAGTGGTTATTGGTGATCTTGTGACCCGTGTTGATTTGTTACTCCTTGATATGGTTGATTTCGATGTCATTTTGGGGATCGATTAGTTATCTCCCTATCATGCTATTTTGGACTGTCATGCCAAGACTGTGACCTTGGCCTTACCGAGAGTACCCCGATTGGAGTGGAGAGGGACTCCTAGTCATTCCGCCAGCAGGGTTATTTCATATATGAAGGCTCGGCGCATGGTCGAGAAGGGTTGTTTGGCCTATTTGGCTTACATTCGTGATTCTAGCGCTGAGGTTTCTCCTATGGAGTCTGTACCCATTGTTCGTGAGTTTCCAGAGGTATTCCCTGCTGACTTGGCGGGTATGCCACCCGACATGGATATTGACTTTTGCATTGATTTGGCTCCGGGTACCCAGCCCATCTCTACCCTGCCATATCGTATGGACCCGCTAGAGCTAAAAGAGTTGAAGGATCAGTTACAGGATTTGCTAGCAAAAGGCTTTATTAGGCCTCGTGTTTCTCCTTGGGGTGCGCCAGTGTTGTTTGTTAAGAAGAAAGATGGCACAATGAGAATGTGTATTGATTACTGACAATTGAACAAGGTTACTATTAAGAATAAGAATCCTTTGCCGAGGATTGATGATTTGTTTGACCAGCTTCAGGGTGCCACAGTGTTTTTGAAGATTGATTTGAGATCTGGTTACCATCAATTGAGGAATAGGGCATCTAATGTCCCTAAGACAGCCTTTCGCACTCGGTATGGTCATTATGAGTTCTTGGTGATGTCGTTTGGGTTGACAAACGCCCCAGCTGCCTTTATGGAGTTGATGAACCGAGTGTTCAGGCCTTATTTGGATTTGTTCGAGCTTGTCTTCATTGAGGATATTTTGGTTTACTCCCCCAGTCGGGAGGAGCACGAGCAGCACCTTCGAGTCGTCCTCCAAACTCTGAAGGACAGCCAGTTGTATGCCAAATTTTTGAAGTATGAGTTTTGGTTGAGTTTGGTTGCATTTCTGGGCCATGTTGTGTCAGCCGAAGGTATTCAGGTGGATCCCAAGAAGATTTCAGCAGTCAGATATTGGCCTAGACCCACCTCAGCTACAGAGATTCGGAGTTTCTTGGGCTTAGCAGGTTATTATCGTCGGTTTGTGGAGGCCTTTTCATCTGTTGCAGCTCCGATGACCAAGTTGACTCAGAAGGGTACCCAGTTCAAGTAGTCAGATGAGTGTGAGGTGAGCTTTCAGAAGCTCAAGACAGCCTTGACCACGACACCGGTGTTAGTTTTGCCCACAGGTTCAGGGCCATATACCATGTATTGTGATGCTTCATGGGTTGGACTTGGTGCAGTGTTGATGCAGGATGGCAAGGTTATAGCTTATGCTTCCCGTCAGTTGAAGGTCCATGAGAAGAACTATCCAATTCATGATTTAGAGTTAGCATCCATTGTCCACGCGCTGAAGATTTGGAGGCATTATCTGTACGGTGTGTCTTGTGAGGTGTTCATGGATCATAAGAGTTTGCAGTATCTGTTCAAGAAGAAAGAGTTGAATATTAGGTAGACAAGATGGTTGGAGTTGTTAAAAGACTATGACATTACCATCTTATATCATCCGGGGCAGGCCAATGTGGTGGCCGGTGCTTTGAGCTGGAAGTCAGTCAGCATGGGTAGTCTTGCTTGTATTCCGGTCGGGGAGCGACCGCTTGCTTTAGATGTTAAGGATTTAGCCAATCGGTTCATGAGATTGGATGTTTTAGAGACTGGCAGTGTTTTAGCTTATACTGTGGCCCGTTCTTCATTGTTTGATCGTATTCGGGACATGCAGTATGATGATCGTCATTTATGTGTTCTCAGGGATACGGTTCGGCACAGAGGTGCCAAGCAGGTTACGGTTGATGATGATGGATTCTTGAGGATGCAGGGTCGTATATCTGTGCCTGATATTGATGGCATTCGTGAGATGATATTGCAGGAGGCCCATAGTTCCCGGTATTTCATCCATCCGGGCGCCGCAAAGTTGTACCAAGAATTGCGGCAACATTATTAGTGGCGGAGGATGAATAAAGATATTGTGGCATATGTACCTCGGTACTTGAACTGTCAGCAGGTTAAGTACGAGCACAAGAGACCCGGTTGTTTGATGCAGCAGATTGAGCTTCCCGAGTGGAAGTGGGAGCGTATTACCATGGATTTCGTAGTTGGTCTCCCACAGACTCAAAGGATGTTTGATGCGATGTTGGTTATTGTGGATAGGCTGACCAAGTCAGCACACTTCATTCCTGTATCAGTTTCGTATTCTTCGGAGAAGTTGGCAAAGATCTATATCAGGGAGATTGTTCGCTTTCATGGTGTGCCCGTGTCCATTATTTCTGACCGAGGTACTCAGTTTACCTCCTATTTTTGGAGAGTATTTCAGCATGAGTTGGGCACACGGGTTGAGTTGAGCACAGTATTTCATCCTCAGACGGACGGACAGTCCGAGCATACTATTCAGATCTTGGAGGATATGTTGCGGGCATATGTCATTGACTTTGGAGGTTCATGGGACCAGATTTTGCCTTTAGCTGAGTTTGCCTACAACAACAGCTAACAGTCGAGCATTCAGATGGCTCCTTATGAGGCGTTGTATGGTAGGCGGTGTCGGTCGCTGGTTGGGTGGTTCGAGTCGGGGGAGGCTAGGTTGTTGGTTTTAGAGTTTGTACAGGATGCCTTGGATAAGGTAAAGATCATTGAAGATAGACTTCATACAGCTCAGTCCAGGCAGAAGAGTTATGCAAATCGCAGAGTTCGTGATTTGGCCTTTATGGTTGGAGACCAGGTATTGCTTCGGGTGTCGCCCATGAAGGGCGTGATGAGGTTCGTAAAGAAGGGCAAGTTGATCCCTAGGTACATTGGTCCCTTTGATATTCTTGAGAAGGTAGGAGAGGTGGCCTACAGACTTGCTTTACCACCGAGTTTATCAGCCGTGCATCCGGTGTTTCATGTATTTATGCTTCGAAAGTATCTTGTCGATCCCTCTCATGTGCTAGACTTCAGCAGTGTCCAGTTGGACAAGGATTTGAATTATGAGGAGGAGCTGGTAGCCATATTAGCTCGGCAAGTTTGTCAGTTGATATCGAAGAGTTATCCTTCGGTCTGTGTTAAGTGGAGAGGTCAGCCTGTTGAGGTAGCTACTTGGGAGTCCGAGTCCGATATGCGGAACCGATATCCCCATCTTTCCCTGATTCAGGTGCCTTTCTATGTCCCTTCGAGGACGGACGCTTGTTTTAGAGGTGGAGATTGTGATGAACCAAAAGGTCATCCCGTGTATTCCTAGTTAATTCGGTGTTCCGAGGTTATGAAAACCTCCTTCTATATCACCTCGATTTTGCGTGCACCGCCCGGGCGTATAGTCGGGAAGCCGTTATGTGAAAAACTAATAAAATGATAATTTTGTGTTGAAATTTGAGTAAAGTTGACTTTGGTTAACATTTTTTGTAAACAGACATGGACCCGTGATTTGACGGTCCCTGAGGGTCCGTAGGAAAATATGGGACTTAGGCGTATGCCCGGAATCGAATTTCGAGTTCCCAAGTCCGAGAAATGAATTTTTAAGAGAAATTGTTTTTTAAAAAATATAAGAGATTTTGAAAGAGTAATTATATGTGAAATTCGTGGTATCGGGTCCGTATCTTGGTTACGGAGCCCGATACAGGTTCGATAAAATATTTGTGTCATATATGTAAAGTTTTTAAGAAACGAACTCCATTTGACGTGATTCGGACCATAAATGAAATATTTGATGTTTAAAGAAATTTTAGATATTTTCATTGATTTTAAGGTTTAATTCGTTGTTTATGATGTCATTTTGGCTATTTGATCGCACGATTAAGTCCGTAAGATATTTTTGAGGTTGTGTGCATATTTGGTTTGGAGCCCGGAGGGATCAGGTGTGTTTCAGATAGGTGTCTGGGTGTTTTGAACTTGAAAATCTGGTGCCTTAGCATTTTTCTGGTGTCTTGTGCTATGCTAATGCATAACACCAACCGCGAACGCATAGCACAGGCTGGGGGAGGGGTGGATTTACTCAGTGCGAACGCACCCACAAGGATGCGAACGCGGAGCACTGGAAAATAGCTCTACGCGAACACACCCTGTGGGACGCGAACGCATAAAGTACTAGGCAGGTGGGCGCTGGGTAGTTAATAACCCTATGCGAACGCACCCAAGGCAGTGCGAACGTGAAGGGTAGTAAGATTTTGCCTATGCGAACGCACCACCCAGGTCGTGAACGCGTCGGGCATTTGTGCCCAGTGATTTCTTTTAGCCCAAAAACAGAATACTTACGGGATTAGACCCATTTTTCACAACTTCTTCTTCTCCACACCTCTTTGGGCGATTTTTGAAGAACTTCTTCACCATAGCTTCATAGGTATATAATCCTAACCTCGTTTTCTTCCATTTTTATCAACACCCATTAGATTTCTAGGCCTAAACCATGAGATTAAGGGTAGAAAATTTAGGGATTTGGGTAAAGTTAGGGCTTTTTGATTAATTGGGAATTTGACCTCGTTTTGGGGTCGGATTTCAAAACAAATTATATATTCGGGCTCGTGGGTGAATGGGTGATCGGGTTTTGGTCCGAACCTCGTGTTTTGACCAAGCGAATCCGGGGTCGATTTTTGGATTTTTGGGAAGAATGCTAGAAAACCTATAATTAAGCATTGGAATTGAGTTATTTAGCATTTATTGATGTTATTGAGTCAATTATGTCTAGATACAGTTGATTTGGAGTGGGGTTCAAAAGGAAAAGCGGTGTTTGATGCTTGATTTGATCGTGGAAGTCGAAGTTTGTGTTTGGCCTAACCTTAGCTTGAGGGGATAGGTGTTGAGTCTTAGTTGCTACATGTTTATTCCATGTTCAATGTATAGGTGAGGTGACGAGTACCTATATATTGTTGTCAAGCATGACCGTGAATCGAATGTTAGCAATTATGTGATTTCATTGAGGTTTATTGTGTTATGAATTTAATATCGAATCAAAAGTTATTCGTTTGAGGGAAATTCTTGGTTGTGAATATTGTTGGGTATTTTTTCGGTTGAAGGACATTTTATTAAATCGTATATTTGTGGAAGATTGATTATAGTTGTGTCCCTTGCCAGGACGGTATTATTTCTGTTGATTATTCATTTGCATTTATGGTTTCTTATTGTTGATTTCCTTGACAAAATGTTGTTTTATGATATTTATGCACAAGGGGACATTTCGTGCCATGTTTATGTTATTTATGCACGAAGGGACATTTTGTGCCATGTTTATGTTGTTTATGCATGAGGGGACATTCCGTGTCACGTTTATGTTGTTTATGCACGAGGGGACATTTCGTGTCATGTTTATGTTATTTATGCACGAGGGGACATTCCGTGTCGTGTTGTGATATTTATGCACGAGGGGACATTTTGTGCCGTGATTATGATATTTTAGCACGAGGCGACATGTCGTGTCGTTTCTATTTACTTGTTTATTCGGTATTGTCAAATTCCTGTTGTTATTTTGATATTTCAACTGCTGCCTTTCCCCATCATTTCAGTAATTGCAACCCCTTTTCCCCAACATGTTTTCCCCTGTTTTTGTACTTAACTGTTTACTTTCTGTCGTTATTTCTATTATATATTACTGAATTGCACAAGTGATTATTATTTGTCGTGTCCTAGCCTCTTCACTACTTCGCCGAGGTTAGGCTCGGCACTTACTCAGTACGTGGGATCGGTTGTACTGATATTACACCTGCATAATTTTTGTTGTGCAGATCCTGGTACCGAACCCAGTGAACACTGATTGAGGAGGCTTCCTTCAGTCCACCTGGCGACACTGAAGTAGTTCTGCTAGCGTCCGCAGGCCTTGGCGTCACCTTCTAACCTACTTCTTTTATGTCTTTATGTATTTTTGAGACAGTAGCACTTTGTTCATTCAGACCTCTATTTGTAGTATTCATGGACAGTCCGTGAATTTGTGACACCTAATTCTGGGAGTTGTTATTATGGATTTTTGATGATTATTTAATTAAGATGATAGATTTCATTTCTTCCGCACTTTTATTTCTATTTGATCTTCTATATCACTTTTTAAATGATGAATAATAAAGAAACAAGTTCGAATAACCGGTAACGTTGGCTTGTCTAGCGGGTTCAATGTTAGACGCCATCACGGTCTCGACGGTGGGAATTTCGGATCGTGACACTGGTACCATTGTGTTGTACTCATGCCCTTTCATGCACATATTTTTCATGTGCAGATCCAGGTACGAGCTATCATCCTCGAGGTTAGTGCGTGCTTGCTGATTCCCGGAGACTTGAAGGTACTTCTGCTTGCGTCTGCAGATCCTCAAAGTTCCTTTCATTCCCTCGCGTAGAGATTTTCTTTGGTTTTCTTCAAACAGTTTTGTATAGAGCTATATAGACTTGTAGAAGCTTGTGTTTCACGATATTATGGGTTTTTGGAGATTTCTATTGTATATGTCGAATGGCACTACCCTTTTTATTTAAAAATATGTTGTTTATCTTTTTATCGTTATGTTTTCTTTAAATTTACCGCAATAATAGGCTTACCTAGTGGTAAAGACTAGATGTCATCACGACACCTTTCAGAGGGTTAAACTGCATCGTGACACCTATTATAAATGTAATAAAAATGCATCGTTTCACCTATTGGATCACAAATGTCACTAACATTTTTCTTAGGATTAAAATGCCCCTTCTTCCACCTATTGGATCACAATTGCCACTAATATTATTTATAAAATTAAAATTATCCTTTATTTAACATTGGTGGTTGTTTTAATTATATACATATGGTCAAAATAAAAATCTAAACCCATAAACTGCAAAAATTTGAGTCAACCGGATCTTCGCTACTATATCAGAAGATGATTTTTTTTTTCACGACCGAAAAATCCACCAAAGACCGTTATAACATCTAACCTGCTTGCTAGGCAATCCAACACTCAAAAATAATTATGGAAGCAGATTATTAAGTCATTAACGGAGTCATGATATATAAATAAGAAAGCAGAATAAGTCTCAAATCAATATCATTAACGGGCTACTAAGGTGCTCGTTTCGAGTATAGATGAACACTTCGTTCGAGTGAAGACCTCGGACCTAATCCCAGCCGAAAACATGCCATTTCCTGAGAAATGGAATATGAAACATAAGTATGATTTCATCTTTAAATTTTGTCTGTTGTTTTTACTTTTTCATTCTTCCTTATCAACGTTTTTCTCAATGCAGTCGCTGCTTGGATGTCGGATGCGGTTCCGTACCTCAAGAACTAGGTGAGGAGCATGGTCTCAACGTCAATACATGCCGAGCGCGCATGGAGCAATTTATCAAAAGGCCGGTGGGAGCCTCGTAACCATGGTAAGCCTTCTTCCCGTCTCAATAATTTGGTCATCGCTTAGATATTTTTCTGCGCATACTTAGTTTCTTCTTTTGTAGGTATCATGAAGGATGCGACGATGAGGCCCCCGTCTGGTGATGAAGAAGCCTCACCACCTACCTCGAAGCCGGCAAAGGAGAGCATGAGGAAGAGGGCCTCAACCTCTGAGGGGCATGAACCCAAAAAGAAAGCGGCTCGCAATCCCAAAAAGAACATCATCCCCTTGAATGTGGAGTCGGTCCAATTACTAAGGGAGATGGTTTTGGGATGGTGGCACGTGCTCGAGCTAATACCGAGACTCAAAGGGTCACTGAGCCGGTGGAAGCTGGAATTAATCTACCCCGACCTGATAGAGTCCAAGGGGAAGACTCGGCTGAAGTCCCCAAGTCGGTTAGAGCCAAAGGCGCCTCACCTCGGGGTGAGAAGGCTGCTGCGGAGGCAGTACCCCCAAAGAATTACTTGGGGCGATAGAGATCTGAGACTCCCCCCTCATTTCCTTCATTCACCGAGGAAATGATTCAGGAAGCTTGGGTCGTGAAGACCTTTCACAGAGAAGGAACCCATGGAGAGGAGGATCATTTCCGTGGTTATTTTGCAGGGGTCAAAGATGTCGCTGGTCTGAGCGATTTGGAGGTACTGAGGAAGAGCTCGGGCGAGGATTCCTCGAGTTTCAGACTAACCAACTAGTTTTCGGCCCCTAGTGACGGTCCCGGAATATGCGGGTTCTTGCTGCCCCAATAGGGGTGGCTAGCTACCTTCGGAGTTTGGTTACAGAGGAAGACCAAGATCAGATAGACGAGGTGGGAGCAACTTGTCTTTACAACGAGTCCCAACAAGTTATGAACATGGTAAGTCCCTGCTCTCTTTGTCAATATCAATTTTTATACTTGAGTTTTTTTCCCTTTGTATAATTCTTTCTTTTATATTTTTGTAGGCCTCGGTGCTTCATCGTGAAGCTTTCTTTCGATCCCTAGGGGAGCTGAACTGATATGAGGCCTAAATCCGAGGGCTCACTGAGGAGAAAGATGCCTTCAAGCTTCTCAGTGAGCAAAGAGAAGAGGAAGCAAAGGCCTTTCATGTTGAGCTAGAAGCGGCTCAGAAAGAACAAAATGATTTGGCCGAGCAGGTAAGAAGAATCTTAGAAGTTAATGGCACTGATTCGGGTATGATGGCTAACAGTTCAGTCCCACATGTCCAGCAAAAGCTCGATATAATTGGGAAACATCATGGGGAAGTGGATGTCGTGAAAGCGGAGACCATGGCGTGGAAGAAAAACATGGATCGACTTGCCTCAGAAAAAAAGGCTTCCCGAGATAAAATGTCCTCGGCTGAAAACCTACTCCAAAGTATGAAAGAGAAAACCTTAGTGCAAGCCAAGAAAATTGAGGAGTTCCAGTCTCGGTTGGGTTCAGCAAATTCTGATCGAGAGAATCTGGTCACAGAACTTGCAGCGGCCAAATCTGAGGTTGAAGCGGCCAAGGATGATGTTGATGCAATTGTGGCCATCTACCGAACCGAAGCTGAAGGATATCAAGTTCTAGCAAAAGAGGTTGCCGAAGTTGATCAAAATCGAGCAAACTGGGTCTCCGAGCACGCTAAATTCTAGTCTCGAAGGGAGACTCTTGAGGAGATCCACGCTCATGGCTTTGATCTTACAGCCGATATCGAGAGTGCTAAAGAGCTTGAAGCCGAAGCCAAATGCTGGCCTTCCCCGATGACGATGATTCTGGGAGCATGAGCGGGTCTGAAAGTGGAGAAGGCCCCGAGAGTGAAGATGCTCCTTCTGGAGAAGACTAGGCTCCGTGGGACTTAGTATTTTTTGCTCTTTTCTTCTGTATTTATATTTTCTTCGG
>ML272323.1:0-46387 GCA_005239495.1 Nicotiana undulata | reverse complement strand
TATTTAGGCGACTATTGAGTTGCGAAACCGATTTTTAAGCCTTTGATTAATTAGTATGTATACATTATGATATGTTTTGGACTGTAAGCCGTGTTTGGGGCCTAGTTCCGACTTGTTTACCCTTCAGGGGTTATGTTTACTATCTTTCTCACTGATATGTTATGATTTTTCACTCAGTCTTTTCTGTTAAATTGTTTTGACACTCAAAGTATTTTGATACTACTTCTTGAAAATGAAATACCGTTTTTGGGTCGAGAACCCGGTATATTATGGCCTGAAGGGCAAATTAGAGAGTGTCTGACTGAGTGAGGCTGCTGGCCTATATTGTGAGGATGATGTGATATGAGTGAGGCTGCGGGCCTATATTGTGTGTGAATTATGCCATGTTGTGGCTTATTATTGCGCTTGGGCTGTAGGAGCCCCTCCGGAGTCTGTAACACACCCCCAGTGAGCGCCGGTACCGAATGAGTGATGCCCGCGGGGCTTATGAAGAGTGACTGTGAGGATGCCTGATGGGCAGAGTGATTGTGAGGATGCCTGATGGGCAGAGTGATTGTGAGGATGCCTGATGGGCAGAGTGATTGTGAGGATGCCTGATGGGCAATGTGATTGTGAGGATGCCTGATGGGCAATGGTTACGATAAATGATTTTGGCCCGAGGGGCAGTTTTATGAAAGATTTTACTGAGTTTTCAAACTATGATTTACTTCGTTTTCACACTGGTTTTACTGAGAATTTTACTGAGATATACTGATATTGCACTTGTTTCGAAGGTTTTTCTGAAAACTGATTTCGAACTCATTATTTGATGAATGTCACGTGGTGACTTGGTGTTTTACTGGTTTGTGGAATTGTGTACATGTTCTGTGTGTTTATATTACTCAGACTGTGATTTATTTTCATTACTACTGAGTTGGCGTACTCATAAAGACTCCGTGTGCCTCTGTGCACAGATCCAGGTACTAGTTCGCAGCAGTAGCTGACGCAGTTTGATAGCAGCATTTTCACGGGATTTCGAGGTAGCTGTCCAGCGTCCACAGCTTTCTCCATTTCTCTTCCTTATTTAGTTTTAGCATTTGATTCAGAGACATATATATTATAGTTTTAGCAGAGTTAGATTTATTTATTCTTAGATGCTCATGACTATTGACTCCAGTTCTTAGGAGGTTTGTTAAACTATTATTGGGACGTTAAGACTTAATTATATTATTTGATGCTATGGTTGCTTGCTTATTGTTATATTGTGAACTGGTAAAATTGAACAAAAACGTATTAATGTGATGGTTGGCTAGCCTAGTTCCACGATAGGCGCCATCACGGCCTGTTAGGATTTGGGGTCGTGACACTACGGATCTCCAAAACCAATTCCGGACGTGCGCCTAAGTCCAAAATCATCATACGAAATGTTGACATCACCCAAAACTCATTCCAAGGCCGTTTATACAAAAGTCAAACCTCCGGTCAACTCTTATCACTTAAACTTTAAAATTTGAAATTTTCCTCCCAGTTTGACTCCGGATTACCTGGTAACGGAATCCAACAACGCACGCATGTCGATATACATAATGTGAAGATATTCAAGACCTTTTGCCACCAAACGAAGCTTAAATTCTCAAAACAACCAGTCGGGTCATTACAGTAAGTGGTATGACTCTTGCTTTTCCTCCTCGTAATCCCCTCTTAACTCATGTAGTTCAATTTCCATATCACCACACATGTCCGATGTTGAGAAATTCTTGGAATGTGACATCATAATCTTTCAATAACTCCAACCAGCTCCTCTGTCTCAAATAAAGATCCTTTTTGCTTGAAGAAGTACTGAAAACTGCGATGGTATGTGAAAACCTCACACGACACACCCTAGAGATGGTGCCTCCAAATCTTTAATCCATGAACAATAGCTGTCAAACCTTTTGAAATTCAATTCTTCCTAGGATTTTATATCCTCTATTTTCCCCGTACAAAATCAATTTCAACAATATTTTAATTACGCTGGTTGACCCTAAGTCCTTATTTTTCTTGGCACCACAAATATTCATGAAGTCGGTTGGCAGATGTTCAATTTTAAATTTCCTCAAAGTAAAACTCACTCTTCCCTCCAAGTGGACTCTTCTTGACCTTCTTCCGCACTTTCAAAATAATAGTAATAACGAGCCTCAATCGATGATTTCTAAATGATTATTCAATGTTTTTCCAATGGGTGGATAACATTTCCCCTTTGTTATGTATTCCAAAAATAAAGGAGTTATCCTTCAGTTCTGGTGCAGTGGAGAGATCAGCCCGTTGAGGAAACTACTAGAGAGTCCGAGGCGAATATGCAAAATAGATATCCCTAAGATTTTTTTACCAAACCAAGTAATTTTCTATGTTCGTTCGAGGACAAACGTTTGTTGAAGAGGGGGAGATTGTGATGACCCAAAAAGGGTCATCTTATAATTTGTGACTCCCTTCTAGGCTCATATGGCTTAAAAAGAATAATTTTGAATAATCGATTTGCTTGCACAGTCCGGGTGTGAAATTGGAAAGCCGTTATATGAAAATATGAGAAATAGTAATTTAAGAATTTAAAATTTTGTTTTATTTGGCTTTGGTCAACATTTTGAGTAAACAGACACGGACCTGTGTTCCGACGATCCCAGGAGGTCCGTAGTAAAATATGGGACTTGGGTCTATGGCCGAAATTGATTTCCGAGGTCCCTAGCCTTAGAAAATAATTTTTGAAGAAAATTGTTTTGCTGGTTATTACAAGAAATAAAAAATGAAATAATATGTGAAATTGCTGGTATTGGGCCCGTATTTTGGTTTCGGAGTCCGGAATAAGTTTGTGATGATATTTAAATCCTATCTCTTAAATTTGATAAGAAGCGGAGTTGGTTGGACGTGATTCGGACATCTGGGTGAAAAGCTAGGAATTTGAGTGGTCTTGAGAAAATCTTGAGTTTTGAGGTTAAATTTGTAGTTTTTGATGTTATTTTGAGGATTTGATTGCATGAGCAAGTCTGTTAGATATTTTTAGGCTTGGGTGCATGTTTGGTTTGGAGCCCCGAGGGCTAGGATGAGTTTTGGGTAGGCTACGGAGTGTCTAGAATTAGAGAAAAAAATTGCACAACAAAAATATGGTGTTGGCATGCCTCTGATCTCTCATTTGCGAGATAAAACTTTGCAAATGCTAAGTCCTAGGCTAGCCTCGTATCTCGCAAATGCGAGACTCTGATCGCAAATGCGAGACTTCAATATGTCGCAAATGCGACAAATTCGTCGCGTTTGCGATGACTGCTCAAATTTGAAGAGGTCGCAAATGCGAACCCCTGTTCGCAAATGCAATAGGTGCAAGCTATTTATTGGTATTTTAGACGGGTTTTCGCCTCTTTTTCAATTCTCTCGAACCTTAAACCTCCATAGACGATTTTTCAAAGACCCAAACTTCTCCAAACCATTGGTAAGTGATCTTTAACTAATTCCTTTCATTCTAACAACTTTTAACAAGATTTCAACTTAGAATCTAGAGTTTTCATGGTAAAAATTTGGGATTTTTGGGTAGACCTTAGGAATTTAAAAATTTGGGGATTAAGGTCGGATTCCAAAACAAATCGTATATTCGGGCTCGGGGGAGAATGGGTAATCGAGTTTTGGTCCTAACCACGAGTCTAGACCAAGCGGGCCTGGGGTTGATTTTTGTAATTTGATAAGAAAAGATAGGAAAGCCATAGTTTTTCTATAAAGTTGATTCCTTTAAGCTATAGTTGATGTCATTGGACCGATTGTGATTAGATTCGAGCGGGTTAGAGGAAAATTCTAAAGGAAAAGTTGTGCTAGAGCAGTGATTTGCTTGTGACATTGAGGTAAGTGTTTGGTTTAACCTTGACTTAAGGGAATAGGAATCGCAAACTTAAATGCTATGTGAATTTGCATGTGTGTCGTGTATAGGTGAGGTGACGAGTATCTATGCACCACCAATTTATTGTTGAACATGATCCCTTCCCTCGTTTTCAATTTATTTGATTCATGGCTTAATTGTTTTATGCTCATTGATGTCTCCTTGACTACTTGGTTTTGTTAATTTGTTGTTAAATATTGTCATGTATTTTGGAAGTGTTGATTGTTCCTTTGGTTTCATTGTGATACATAAAAAGATGAGCTGATGTGATCCAACCTACTAGATATCTCCAAAACTTACTGAAAGTGGAATATCAGTCTCCAATTCTGGTGTCATCCCAAATCTGATACCATAGCCAAGTCCTTCAATAAACAAGCACACTGTCTCTCTTCTCTGACTGTAGAAACCCAATCAGTTGCACGACCAGATAACTCACGGAACCTCGTAGCCTACTGGATAGAGTCATAGACCCCTAGTGCAATAGCTCGAACTCGGTGCAAAACGCATCCTTGAGGGTCTGTGGAACGAACTCCCTGCAAAATAGATTAGATAACTGAGCCCTAGTAAGTGTCGCTGCATAAGCTGTCCTACTCTCCTCATAAGCATGCCACCATCAAGATGTCAAACGCGTCAGCTGAAAAGTAGTAAGGTCAACCCCACTCACCTCCACTATGCCCATAGTGGGAAGGATGGTCTAGAAAACCATATGCATCCTCAAAACCCGCACTAGTGAAAGTAGGAGGAAAGTACTTCTTGAACTTCTCAAGCCTCTTATGCTCCTCCTCTAATGCCACTAGCCTGACCTCAGGTTGAACCACGATAACGAGCTGCACTGGGAACACACATAAAGCCTGGTCAACATGGGCCCATTGCTCTGGAGTAGGGGCGGTGGGAGTTTGAGCTCCTCCCCCAGCCAGAGAAGTAGTTGGTACAAGTTTGATCAATCCCGCCTAAGCCAAGGTATCAAACATGCTCACGAAATGCGCTAAAGTCTCCTGAAGTACAGGGGTAGCAACAGGCGCCTCAGAGCCCAACCAAAGCTACTGGTGGCTCCTCGGTCGCGGCCCTAGCACGGGCTCTCACTACAGCACGGGCTACGCCTCTTCCTCAACCTCTCCCCCGGCCTATAGAAACACTGGGACTGGGGGCTGCATCGTCGATAACTAAAGCTCGTTTCATCACAATATATAATATGATAGAAAGACAAAGTCTTAAAATCCATAATCAATAAATTTGCACGATAAGGAAGGCAAGAAGTGGAGTTTCCTAATAGTTTTGTATCCTCTCAATGATAAGTAGATATGTCTCTGTGTAGATCCGCAAGACTCTACTAAACTTTGCTAATGACACGTAGAACATATGAACCTAGAGCTTTGATATCAACTTGTTAGAACCCAAAATTCCACCTTGATGATAGTGATGGCACCTAGTCTCTAAGAGTAGGTAAGCCTAACACATGATGATAACAATAAAAATAAATAGCTTAACTATTAAATAAAGAAATATGACATAACATTCCCATAACCATCAATAGTCATACATCCTAAAGCCAGTAATACATAGTCATAAGCTCTACTGAAAGTACTCTAGTATCACAAAATACATCACTATTTTAGCATACAAATAATTGTAAAACGGATAAGCAGATGAAAGTGAGTTCGAGGCCTACGAGCAGAAAAACACGTATACTTTGTAGTCTCTGCAACTCAAGCTCGACTCAACCCTCTACCGTCCGACATGATCCGAGGTACCTGGATGTGCATAAAAATATGCAGAAGCATAGTATGGGTATACCACAATCAATACCCAGTAAGTATCAAGACTAATCTCGGTGGAGTAGTGACGATGTACAAGTCAAGACACTCACTTGACATAAACCTTGTGCGGAATATAAGTATAATGTTGGCAACGAAAAACTAAATCAATAAATGGAAACGAAGAATAAATATGTGATAACAGGAAATTAACCCAAACATTGTTAAAACACAAGTGAAACAATTCCGAATTCGTCCCAACACAAGATTTACTACAAGAATCACATTGAGATACTGCACCTCATAATCACAAGTCATAAATCAAAAAGAACAAGTCACCCTTATGACGCCGCGTGAGCTTCACTTTTTAAAAACATTTTTCCGAAATAGCTTCACGCACATAAGCCCCCTTATCTCGCCGTGTGTGCATCGTAATAAAGTATTTCCCCTTACTAGCAACACGCGCATAATCCCCTTTATATCGCCGCATGCACATCAATTACACAACCCTTCTGCAGCCGCATGTGCATCTCATCGTAACACAATAATCAACTTGCACCACACCTGCACATGCCACAACATTGCCCAAACAACAACACCATTGTCACAACAATATATAGCTACGAGTCAACAATAATTTGTCCGAGAATTTCAAAAATAACACAAAGTACAGAAAGTAAATCAACATTGAAATGTGCTTCATATAATAACAACTTCAATTCAAGGCATATTAATAACCTAAG
The DNA here is from genome assembly GCA_005239495.1 of Nicotiana undulata. NCBI lineage: Eukaryota > Viridiplantae > Streptophyta > Magnoliopsida > Solanales > Solanaceae > Nicotiana > Nicotiana undulata. The sequence goes on along the minus strand of ML272323.1, from coordinate 40,013 downwards.
GGTCTAATTCGATCAAACAACACATATAAGCTCGTGTACACATTCGTTACCTCATGTACACGTCTTTTCACATAGTACTATTAATGCAATTCGATAAAAATTTAGGGGTAATTTCCCCACACGAAGTTAGGCAAGATACTTACCACAATTAGGCCAATTCAAGACTAAAATATCATTTCCTTTGAACTTCACCTCCGCTCGGCTAAAATCTAACCAAAACGACTTAACCATGTCAAACAATACAAGAGAAGCCAATTTCAATTAATAAAGTTAAGATTTTAATGCAATTTCACAAAAGTCAACCATGGACCCGCGCGGTCAAAACACGAGTTAAAGAGTAGATCTTGACTAACCATAACCCCACGAGTTCATATATGTGTGTGGTTTTCAAAACTGAGTCGAATTTGACTCTCAAATCTCAAATTTTTCATTTTTCAAAACATAGTAAAAAATCCCTCAAAATGCTCTTCAATCCTCACGATTTAGGTGTTAAAACCTATAAACTATCATGCTATATAATCAAAAAGTGATTTAAAAAAACTTACCCTATAGCTTTTTATGAAAATCTGACACGACCCGATTTACCCTCCCAAAGGTATCGTAGCGGCACCTAGTCTCTACGACTAGGTAAGCTTATTATTAGGGAAAAACTTAAATAAAACACAAGAAATAAAGGAAATAAGAGCAATGGTCTAAATAACATAATTGTGCCACTCGACTCATACAAAATACTTTTCCAATGACCCGGAATGTCACAAATAGTCACAAGCTTCTAACAACTACTGTAGCTCTAAACAAGTATGGAAAGTACATAGGAAAAACTTTAAAAGATGGAATAGAAGGGGACCCAGAGGATTCTGTGGACGCGGTAGAAATACCTTGCGGTCTCCTAGAATCAGTAGCAACAACTATCCACGAGGCTGATAGCTCATACCTAGATCTACACACAAAAACATGTGCAGGAAAGGGCATGAGTACACCACATTTGGTACCAAGTAAGTGCCAAGCCTAACCCCGATCAAGTAGTGACGAGGTCAGGTTAAGGCTCTACTGGATTAAATAAAATCAATTTAAACAGTACGAGAGATAAGTAAATTCTACAGTAAACATTTAACAAAAATACTCAGAAACTTAATAGTAAAGAGAACCCTCGGCTCAGAACAAGGTTACACAACGTGGAATCTTTCGAGATACCGTCCCGTAGTTCCAGATGATTATGCAGTACATGGGGATCTCCCGAAATACGTCCGTTGTCCCAAAATAAATCTGCAGTGCTGGAGGATCTCCCAGAATACGTCCGTAGTCCCAAAATAAATATGCAGTGCTGGGATATCTTCCGAAATACCCTTAGTCCCAAAATAAATATGAAGTGCTGGGAGATCTCCCGGAATACGTCTGTAGTCCCAAAATAAATATGCGATGCGAAATATATGACAGGCATGACATCAATTTATACAGTTCATCTAATCACAGGTAGGGAAAATCAGTAAGCTTACTAGGCATGGCGCATAGGGTGTCAGATAGGACATTAAGTATTAAACAAAGAAGCATGCTTTTCTTATCTAAGTTGAACAATTTATCATATTAAACGATTTTTTATAGTATAAAAACAATTTATGATCTTCGAAGGAAAAATAGGATTTTTTTCAATAATGGCGCGTGTACGTACTCGTCACCTCAAGTACACGGTGCCCACACAACAATTAATATCAAACATCCTACGGGGAAGTCCCCAACACAAGAATAGGCAAGACACTTACCTCAACCGCTCAATTCAACTTGAAATCATGTTCTTACCACGAGTACCCGACTCCAAATGGCCCAAATATGTTTTAACGAATTGCATAATGTAAATATAACTTTAAGTAACTAATTTAACTAATCAATTCGAAACTAAAACGAGAAATTAAGAAATTCGCCCCAAAACGTCCCTAGGCCCACGTCTCGGAATTGGGTAAAAATGACAAATTCTGAACAACCATTCACTCACGAGTCTAACCATACCAAATTTATTCAAATCCGATACCAAATACTTTATCAAAACCCAAAAACTCGCCCTAGGAACTTTTCTCAAAATTTTCCAATTTTTCACCCCAATTTTGAAATTAAATGATAAAATTAAGCATAGATTAGCGAGAATTAATCAAAGCTAAGTAAGAATCACTTACCCCAAACACCCACGTGAAAATCCCTCGAAGAAACGCCTAGTCCTGAGCTCTCAAGTCCAAATTATGAAAAATAACTTAAACCCTCATTTTTGAACATTTTAATTCTGCCAAGATTTTCCTTAATCGTGATCTCGATGAACCATCGCGATCGCGAAAAACAAATTTCACGCCTCATAATTTTACTCTACGCGAATGCGTAACTCCTCACGCGAACGCGATTCACTAACCCCTCAGACCTACGCAATCGCCACTGACCTCACACGACCGCGAAGAGCAAAGCTCGACTCTATTGCTGCTTCACTCCTTCTTCGCGAACGCGGCCTAGCCCACGCGTTTTTGATGCATCATTTCGCCACTACTACGCATTCGCATACTCCTTTCCTCGAACGCGAAGAACAAAACTCCCCTGTCCCAGCTAAGCCTATGTGATCTCGACTCCCTCACGCGATCGCGTATAAGGAAACCAGATGCACCAGAAATTTGCTATCTTTCAAGTCCAAAATTAGCCCGTTGAGCATCCGAAACACACCCGAGGCACCCGGGACGTCAACCAAACCTACTAGATAGTCCTATAACCTCATTCAAACTTAGCCTAGCCTTCAAATAACACCAAAAACAAGAATTAAACATGAATTCAAGCCTAGGAACTTAGCAAATTTCCAAAATCTACAAACTATGCTGAAACATGTCAAACCTAGTCCGAATGACCTCAAATTTGACACACAGGTCACAAATGACACTACGAACCTACAGCCTCTTCTGGAAATCCATTACGATCCCGATATGAAATTTCCCCTATCGGCCAAAATCGTCGAAAATCTAACTTTCGCCAATTCAAGCCTAAATCTACTACAGACCTCGAAAACATATTCTGGATGCGCTCCTAATCCAAATATCATGCAATGGAGCTAACAGAGTTGACAGAATTCCATTCTAGATCCGCCTTCATATAGCTCCGACTACGATCCGATTTCTAAGGCTTAAAACTCATAATTAGGTACTATGTGTCCCAAAACTCTCTGAATTCCATAGTTAATCTCCGGCAAAAGTCCCAATAGCAGAAACAAACGTGGGGAAAGCAGTTATTAGGGGATCAGGGCTCTAACTCTCAAAACGACCAGCCGGGTTGTTAGATTCTCCCCATCTTAAAGAAATCGTTCGTCCTCGAACGATTATAAAGACAAACCTGAAGTTTTTAAAAGATGAGGGTATTGGATGCGCATATCCTGCTCGGTCTCCCAAGTCACCTCCTCGACTTGTTGACCTCTCCACTGGACCTTTATTGATGCAATATTCTTTGACCTGAGTTTTCTGACCTGCCTATCCAAAATGGCTATTGGCTCCTCAACATAAGATAGATCCTTGTCCAACTGGACTGAGCTGAAATCCAATACATGAGCCTAATCACCGTGATACTTTTGGAGCATGGAAACGTGGAATACCGGATGAACTCCTGCTAGGTTAGGAGGCAAGGCAAGCTCATAAGAAACCTCCCAACGCGCCGCAATATCTCAAAAGGGCCAATGAGCCTCGAACTCAACTTACCCTTCATAGGCGATACCCGAAGCAAAACCCGATCACCAGTCATGAATGCCAGATCACGAATATTCCGGTCCACATAACTTTTCTGCCTGGACTAGGCCGTGCGAAGCCTCTCCTGAATCACCTTCACCTTATCCAGAGCATCTCGGACCAAATCTGTACCCAACAATCGGGCCTCGCCGGACATAAACCATCCCACTAGGGACCGACACCGCCTACCTTACAAAGCCTCATACGGTGCCATCTGAATGCTGGTGTGGTAACTATTATTATAAGAAAACTCTGCAAGTGGCAATTTTTGGTCCCATGACCCTCTGAAATCCATCACACAGGAACAAAGCATATCCTCGAGAATTTGAATCGTGCGCTCGGACTGCCTGTCCGTATGAGGGTGAAAGGATGTGCTCAACTCCACCCTAGTACCCAACTCCTGGTGAAAGGCTCTCCAGAACCGTGATGTGAACTGCGTACCTCTATTTAAAATAATGGATACTGGAATACCGTAAAGGCGGACAATCTCCCTGATATAAATCTCAGCCAACCGCTTTGAGGAGTATGTAGTCAACACTGGGAATGAAATGGGCCGACTTGGTCAGCCGATCCACGATCACCCAAATAACATCGAACTTTCTCAAAGTCCGAGGAAGTACAACCACAAAGTCCATGGTAATCCGCTCCCACTTCCACTCTGGGAGCTCAATCTACTGAAGTAATCCTCCTGATATCTGATGTTCATATTTAACTTGCTGACAGTTGAGACACTTGGCCATAAATCAAACTATATCCTCTTTTATCCTTCTCCACCAATAGTGTTGTTTCAGGTTCTGGTACATCTTTGCGGCACCTAGATGAAATGGGCCTCCTCAAGAATCAACTCCCGAAGCCCATCCTCATTTGGAACACAAATCCGACCCTGCATCCTCATCACACCATCATCACCTATAGTCACATCCCTAACATCACCTCGCCGGACCCTGTTCTGAAGAACCAGATGGGGATCATCATATTGACTTTCTCTGATGCAGTCATAAAGAGAAGACCGAGCAACCACACAAGCTAATACCCGATAAGGCTCTGAAAGATCTAATCTCATGAACTGACTGGCTAAAGCCTGAATATCCAAGGACAAGGGCCTCTCAACTGCTGGAAGATATGCCAAACTCCCCAAACTCTCTGCCCGACGACTCAAGGCGTCGGCCACTACATTGGCCTTCCTCGGGTGGTATAATATAGTGATTTCATAGTCTTTTAGTAACTCCAACCACCTCCGCTGACGTAGATTAAGGTATTTCTGCCTGAATAAGTGTTGAAGACTTCGGTGATCAGTGTAAATCTCACAGGGAACACCGTACAAATAATGACGCCATATCTTTAGGGCGTGAACAATAGCAACTAGCTCTAGGTCAAGAACCGGATAATTCTTCTCATGCACCTTCAAATGTTTGGACGCGTAGGCAGTCACCCTACCGTCCTGCATCAATACTTCTCCAAGGTCAATCGTCGAGGCATCACAATAAATTTTATATCACCCTAAACCTGTAGGCAAGAGAAACACTAGAGATGTGGTCAAGGATATCTTGAGCTTCTGAAAGCTCTCCTCACACTCCTCGGTCCACCTGAACGGAGCACCCTTCTGGGTTAGCCTGGTCATAGGTGCTGCAATAGATGAAAATCCCTCTACAAAGCGACGGCAGTACCCCGCCAAACCATGGAAACTGCGGATCCCCATAGCTAAGGATGGTCTGGGCCAACTCTGCACCGCCTCCACCTTCTTCGGATCCACCTTGATCCCATCACAAGACACCACGTGGCTCAAGAATGACAGTGAATCAAGCCAGAACTCAGACTTAGAAAATTTTGCATACAACTTCTTCTATCTCAGAGTCTGAAGCACGGTCCTTAAGAGCTGCTCATGATCTTCCCGAGACTGGGAATATACCAAGATGTCGTCAATGAACACAATGACGAAGGAATCAATATAAGGCTAGAACACACTGTGCATTAAATGCATAAAGCCTGATGGGGCATTGGTCAGCCCAAATGACATGACAATAAACTCATAATGACCATATTTGGTCCTGAAGGCAGTCTTCGAGATGTCCGGCTCCTGAATCTTCAAATTATGATAGCCAGAACGCAAATCAATCTTGGAAATACCTTGAAACCCTGTAACTGATCAAATAAATCATCAATGTGAGGCAAGGGATACCTGTTCTTCACTGTAAACTTTCTTCAGCTGCCGATAATCAATACACATACGCATAGAACCATCCTTTTTCTTCACAAATAAGACCGGAGCAGCCCAAGGTGATACACTGGGCCTGATGAAACCCTTATCAAGTAAATCCTGCACTTGTTTCTTTAACTCCTTCAAATCAGGAGGATACATAAGATAGGGAGGAATAAAAATGGGCTGAGTGCCCGACAACAAATCAATGCCAATCAATGTCTCTATCGGGCGGCATACCCAGAAGATCAGCTGGAAATACATTAGGGAAGTCCCTCACTACTGGGACTGACTCAACTGTAGGGGTATCAATACTGACATTTCTCACATAGGCCAAATACGCATCACACCCCTTCTCAACCATCCTCTGAGCATTAAGAAAAGAAATGACCCTGCAGGGAGTAAACTCCAAGGTACCTCTCCATTCTAATCTCGGTAAACCTGGCATAGCCAGCGTCACGGTCTTAGCGTGACAATCAAGAATAGAATAATGGGGCGACAAACAGTCCATGCCCAAGATAACATTGAAATCTACCATACTGAGTAATATTAAATCAGCCCTGGTCTCAAAACCACTAAGAGTAATCAAACACGACTAATATACACGGTCCACAAAGAGAGAATCTCCCACATGAGTAGATACATAAACATGGGAACTCAAAGAATCCCGAGATATCCCCAAATGTGAAGCAAAATAAAAAGACACATATGAATACGTAGAGCATGGGTCAAATAATATTGGTGCATCCGTATAACAGACAGGGACGATACCTGTGATCACTGAATCTGAAGTGATGGTCTCTGAACAGGCTGGAAGGGCATAGTACCTGGCCTGGCGTCCCTCTCTAGGGAAACCTTGACTTCCCCGACCTCCACCTCAAGCTGGCTGAGGGGGTAGAGTGGCAGTTGGGTCTGGAAGAATAGCTGGAGGACCCGGTGGAGCACGTGGAGGCTGATAAGTCTGTGAAGATGCACCCCTCATAGCTCTAGGGCAATATCTAACCATGTGAAGAGTTTCACCACACTCAAAACAACCCCTCGGAGGACGTTGCGGCTGAGAATGACTCAAAATTAGCTTGCTAGACTGGCCAATAATAGCACCTCGAGCAGGAGGCATACTGATACTAGCGATGCATAATAGGGGTTTTTAGGTCTAGGAGGAGTTAGAATACCACTGGCTGCTGGGAGAGATGAATCAACAGGGCGACCCACAAAACCCCTACCATAGCGTGCTGCTGGTGCATGACTCACGAATAATGACCAGTCTCTCAAGACCTCTTGGCCTCTCTCTCATCTCTGTCCCGAGTAAACATGCCCTCCACCGTCCTAGGAATACTCACTGCCTGCTGATAAGTAATATCCATCTCCAACTCTCTGTCCATACTGGTCCAAATACTGGGGTGGAGTCCCTCGATGAAGCGACGAACCCTCTCTTTGATCATGCCAACCAAAGCTGGTGCATGACGAGCTAACTCACTGAAACAGACTGCATACTCCGACACGGTCATAGCACCCTAGCGCAACTACTCAAACTCTGCGCGCCAAGCAACCTGAGGCTCTGAGGGACATACTCTCGTAGAAACATTTCCGAAAACTGAGTCCAATTAAGTGAAGCTACCTCGTCCGGACTACTCAGCTCATAGGCACGCCACCACTGATATGTTGCTCCCCTTAACTGAAAAGCTGTGAAAGAAACTCCGCTTGTCTCCACAATGCCCATATTGCGGAGAATACGATGACACTCCTCAAGAAAACCCAGAGCGTCATCTGAAGCTGGTCCGCTGAAAGTAGGTGCGCGGTACTTCTTCTACCTCTCAAGTCTGAGCTTCTCTACCTCAGAAGCAGCTACCCTAGCCTCATGCTGAGCCGGAATCACTGGGGGTATGTGAATGTACTCTAAGGCCTGATCAACGTGGACCTCTTCTCAGGAGTGCGGGTTGCGGGAGTCTGTGCCCCCCCCCCAGCCTGAGATGTGGTTGGGGCTATCGAAAATAGCCCAGCCTGTGTAAGAGTGCTGAACATGCTCATGAACTGAGCCAAAGTCTCCTGGAGGGCTAGAGTAGCTATAGGAACCTCATGTGGGCTCCTCTATCGCTGCTCTCGCAGGTTCTCCGGCTGCATCGCATGCTCGTCCTCTGCCTCGGCCCCTACCTCTTGCGGCTCTGACTGGGGGCTCGGGTTCCTAATCATCGGTCCTCCTGGTACGGGTCCTCACTATCTGTGAGAAAGAATAAAATAGAGATTTTGAATTTTTTATGTCAATAACTCGCACGACAAGGAAATCAAAGAATGTGATTGTTCTTAACAGTTACATAGCCTCCCGAAGATAGATACAGACGTCTCTGTACCGATCCGTGAAACTCTAATAAATTGACTTTTGACTTGTGACTCCTATGAACCTAGACACTCTGATACGAACTTCCCACGACCCGATTTACCCTCCGAAAGGTATCGTAACGGCACCTAGTCTCTACGACTAGGTAAGCATATTATTAGGGGAAAACTTAAATAAAACACAAGAAATAAAGGAAATAAGAGCAATGGTCTAAATAACATAACTGTGCCGCTCGACTCATATAAAATACTTTCCCAATGACCCAGAATGTCACAAATAGTCACAAGCTTCTAACAACTACTATAGCTCTAAACAAGTCTGGAAAGTACATAGGAAAAACTTTAAAAGACGGAATAGAAGGGGATTCAGAGGATTCGTCGGACACGACAGAAATACCTTGCGGTCTCCTAAAATCAGCAACAAAAACTATCCACGAGGCTGATAGCTCATACCTGGATCTGCACACAATAATATGTGTAGGAAAGGGCATGAGTACACAACATTTGGTACCAAGTAAGTGCCAAGCCTAACCCTGGTCAAGTAGTGACGAGGTTAGGTTAAGGCTCTACAGGGTTAAATAAAATCAATTTAAACAGTACGAAAAATAAGTAAATTCTACAGTAAACAGTTAAGAAAAATACTCGAAAACTTAACAGTAAAGAGAGCCCTCGGTTTAGAACAAGGTAACACAAGGTGGAATCTCCCAGGATACCGTCCCGTAGTTCTAGATGATTATGCAGTACAAGGGGATCTTCCGGAATAAGTCCGTAGTCCCAAAATAAATATGCAGTGCTGGGGGATCTCCTGATACGTCAGTAGTCCCAAAATAAATATGCAGTGCCGGGGGATCTCCCGGAATACGTCTGTAGTCCCAAAATAAATATGCGATGCGAAATAAATTACAGGTATGGCATCAATTTATACAGTTCATCTAATCACAAGTAGGGAAAAATAGTAAGCTAACTAGGCATGGCGCAGAGAGTGTTACATAGGCAATTAAATACTAAACAAGGAAGCATGCTTTTCTAATCTAAGTTGAACAAGTTATCATTTTAAACGATTTTTTATAGGGGAAAAACAATTTATGATCTTCGAAGGAAAAATGAGATTTTTGTAATAATGGCCAGTGTAGGTAGTCGTCAACTCACGTACATGGCGCCCACACAACAATTAAGATATGTTGTTTTAGACTTCAATACTACACAATATTGTAAGTTAATTGTGCAGTACCCAATTTTCGAGTACTGTCTACTAAGAAGAAGCAGGTTCTTCTTAGTCTACTACTTACTACTATTTGCGGAATAATTAAGCAGTAATAGTAAATACACAGAGATTTTTACGTGGAAAACACCTGGCTCAAAAGGTGAAAAATCCACGACCTACTCCTCAGTAGGATTTGCTCAAAACTCTTCAATAAACTCTTAGCCAAAACGGACTTACAAAATAAACTATTTTGTAATCCTAGGACTAACTCTAATCCTCTTTGTATCAACTAGCCTCTAGCTAATTTCTACATAAAAAAGCTAACTCTAACTTGATCAGTTTGTACCTATTACAATTTCTTCTATGAAAGATGATAAGATACAGTATTTAAACTCCTACTACAATCAACTAGACTCAATATACAAACGATGGAGCTATTTCTTCTAGTTTAGCTGTAGCCTTTGTATTCGCACAACAATTCTACTTGCAAAACCTCTTGAGATTTTGCTTCAGAACTTGATTCACTTTTGCACTTGTGCGTCACCTCTTTCAACAGTAATACACTGATTATTTATAGAGTCCATTTGTTGAGTCCATGATTCAATTCTGATCCAACTCTTCCTTGGTAAACGAGTTTGATTGTAACTCAACTTCCTTCCTCTATTTCTGTCCTAGCTGAAAGCAACTTCTATCTTCTCTTATCAATTTGCAACCTTTTCGTATTAGGAGACATTCTCTTAGTTCTTTGATACTTAGCAATCACTGATATCTCCTAGACTTGTACGATTTGTGATCCAACTGCTTCATTCAGAAGTGTATGATATAATGGACCCGGTTCAACTGGACTCGTTTTGTCAATCTTCAAAACCCATTCAGTGACATGGGCCAACAAATTCCCCCTTTTTGATGATGACAAACTCTATGCATTTATCCTGTATACACATCAAACACTTTGTATTTTTGTGAGCATTAATCATCAAGAACCAGGTTCATTAGGTTATAAATATCACTTCAAATTTTTTTAAATATTGAAACAATAACTGTAGCACATCTTCCCTCTTTTGGCATCATCGAAAATTTGCAAAATGATACTTACCAGTAATTAATTCTTACTCATGGCCAATTTAGGAAACTGCAGGTGCAAACATGATTAATCAACACAAGAAACCAATAATGTAAGCTAAATCATAAATAGAGACATTTGTCAAAACACCAAGCTTTCATTTGATTAACATGGTTGATCAACACCAAAACTGATTAAAACAAAGACAACCAAAACACAGTACGAAAGAATTAAAAACTGAAACAAACACACTTGACACAGTCCCGAACTGGGCATTTGATAGGATAGGAGGAGGTAGTTCTGGAAATTCCTAAGTTTGGGGTGGTGCAGAAGAGGCAGGATTCTTGGTTTTGAGAAGAGACAACATTTGGTGTAAGACACCCTCATTTTTCTCCTTCTCCTTGGCTAATTCAGCTTTGAGAGCATCACGCTCACCTTCCACCTCAACTAATCGAGTCTTCAAGCGAAGGATCTCTATATCCTTTTACTCGCTTTCTTGCACCAGAGTATGGACCTTGCTGTTGACCAGTTGCTTCCGAGAAGAACCAAGTTCATCTGTTGGGGCACTGACTGTGTAATCACATGAAAACAAAGTGTCATTCCCAAAGAAATCTTTAGCAGTAGCCATTTCAGCCTTCTTTGTGGGAACTCCAAAATGACCCAGAACTGCAGTAAGGATAAATCCATAAGGAATCGCATGGGCCTTGGTGCCATTTACCACCCTGTCCAAAAGCGGGATGATCAAAAATGGCCAATTGATCTGCTTGCCTCTGTATAGGCACTCCATGAGCGTTAGATCCATATAATTGGCAATGTGCCTGCGTTCTTGTCTTGGCAGCAGAAATTTAATAACAAACTCAAAGAATAGCTTGCGTTCAGGCTTCATCTCTCTTTTGTACACTGCCTTGGGCTCAAGCTCTTCTTCATTGTCACAAAAGAATCTGGTGATGGTAAGTGCTGAGGCCATTCCATCCAAGCAAGGCCATCTCTGCCTTGTATAATCGTCATATCCCTCAGATGGAATGTCTAGAATGACTCCCAGTTCTTGAGCGTCAAAGGAGACTTCAACTCCCCTGACCAATGATGTAACCCTTCCTCCAATCACAGTCGCATTCCCCATGAATTCGACTTCCTCATTTCTGAACAGCCCGCCCTCCAAGCGAAGGACCATGTCCTTCCAGCCTTGAGCTGCCAGAAAATCCACTAAGTACCTTATACCCAGCTCCTCCAAGTCTTTCACTAACTTTCCCTTCAAAATATGTCGCTTACCAAACATGGCAACTCTGTCAATCGACACTTCTCCAACCTCCTTCTCATCATCTCCACTCCAATCAGGATCATTATCTTGCTCAACAATCTGAACTTTCTTCTTTGACTTTACTTTAGACCGTGTCCTCGTAGATGTACCCACAGTGGTAGCAGACATAGGTGCTGACTTCTTTGAGGAAGTCTTAGTCAATTTTACCTTGGGTGTCTTGACCACCACTGGAGTAACCACTTCATCTTGTTGGACCTGGTCTAACACCTCATCAAAAGCAATAGCCTCAACAGGCTCCCTCACTTTCACTTTCCCTTTCTCAGCTCTCTTTCTTTTGCTCTCTTGCAGAACCTCTTCCAGCTTCTCCTCCTCTTCACGAACAGTATTTCTCGTAGCTCGTACCCTTGGAACAGGTACACCAACAGACTCATCAGTTTTCCTTTTCTTTGAGGCCTTAGACTTGATGGACTTGGGAGTCCTTCTCTTCTTGGGGTTGTATGAGTCCCCCAGTTTCTTAAGTCTCTCAGCCAAGGTTTCTTCCCCAGAAGAAACACGATCATCTATCTCCTTCATAAGTTGTTCTAATCCAGCAGCAGCTTCCTCAACTTCATTAGTTCCCCCTATCACTACGACATCATCTTCAAGTTTCTCAGGAATGGAGCCACAAATACCAAGTATGGAACCATACTGCCCAGATCCCCTTACACCTGCATCTCCCTCATTCTCAAGAATTTTCCCAGTTTTTCTTGGTCTACTTAGCACTTCCACATCCAACACAGATCCAACCAGCACAAATCTATTTTCAAAATTTAACACAGAGGTAACTTCAGTATTACCTTTCTCAGCACTTGACGAACCAGGTGCATCGTCCTCATGTGCTGATTTAAATGATTCACTAGATGAATCCGAATTGGGTTCTTCTTCAGCTTGTAATAAATTTTCCAAGAACTTTGCCTGTGACCCTGAAGCCACAGATTTTCGTGCAAGAACCTTGACACGGCGGGGTTTTGGGGCGGAGATAGGGTTTGGTGTAGGTTTAAGAGCATCATGGTATTTAGGGGTTTCAGGTGTCTCAAAGGATTCAGAACTGTATACCAGTAGAGAACCAGACTCATATACTCCTTCATCGTAGTCACAATTTTGAGAATCAGATGAAGAAGACAACAATTTTAACTTTTGAGGGAAAAAGAAGAGAGGGCAAAAGACAGTGGTGATTTGAGTGTTGAATGACTTGAACAGGGTTCGTCTATTGCTTTATTCACTATGGTCAATGATGGACTATTTATAACTTGTGGCTGGGGTGATTATAACGGACAAGTATTAACACAAATAGGATACTAATCGATTAAGGACTGTCAGTGATTTGACATTGATTAGACCGTTTCTTTCCCCTAAAACTAGACTAATTTAATGTGACGGAACTTCTTGAATCTAGTTCATTATTTGGGTAAGTACGAGAATTTGAACTAAAGCATAAAAGGATAGAGTCCTACTCATGTATGACTGTACTTGAATTAATACATGTATGGAGATGAAAACGTACCTTGTCAGTCATGTAAACCAGCATGGATGAACCAGGTTCATCCTGTTAAAAAATCTTTATTTTGCCTCAATTCACAAATAGAGAAACATCATTAGCAACTAGGGAATCATATTAATACATGTCAGAGGAGTATGACAACAAAGACATAGTGTTGAGCAATGATTAATCTGATTAAGTACCCAATTAAAATTTCTATCCATAAAAATTCCTCCCCTCCCTTTTTTTTCAATAGGTGATCTTAGTCATCCCTAATTCAAGCTTGTTTCTCTCATAATGCTCCCTACTCAATGCTTTGGTAAATATCAGTAATTTGATGATCAGTGGCACAAAATTCAATTGAGATCATCCCCTTCTCATAATTATCCCTCAGGAAATGGTGCCTAACATCTATGTGCTTAGTTCTCTTGTGATGAACCGGGTTCTTAGTCATACTAATTGCACTAGTGTTATCACAGTAAATAGGAATGCATCCCACATCTATACCAAAGTCCAAGAGTTGTTGCTTAATCAAAATCAACTGAGCGCAGCAAGAGGCTGCAGCCACATATTCAGCCTCAGCAGTAGACAAGACTATTGAATTTTGTTTCTTGGTAGCCCAAGATACAAGGCAGGAGCCCAAAAAGTTAGCCATGCCTGAAGTACTTTTCCTGTCAACCAGGAAACCTGCATAATCAGCATCAGCATATCCTACAAGGTCAAAATTACTACCTTTAGGATACCAAAGGCACAAATCAGTAGTTCCATTCAAATATCTCAAAATTCTCTTCACTGCAGTGAGATGAGTTTCTTTTGGATTGGCTTGTAACCTAGCACATAGTCCCACACTGAACACAATATCAGGTCTACATGCAGTAAGATAAAGTAGAGATCCAATCATCCCTCTGTACGTCTTCTGATCAACGGATGAACCAGGTTCATCCACATCTAATTTTGTAGTTGTGGCTATTGGGGTATCTATCTCCTTTGAATCTTCCATTTTGAACTTCCTAAGGAGTTCTCTCACATACTTTTGCTGATGAATCATTGTTCCATGCGGAGTTTGTTTGATTTGCAGACCTAAGAAAAAGGTTAGCTCACCCATCATACTCATTTCAAACTCACTCCCCATTAATGTAGCAAATTCCTTGCTGAGCTTCTCAGTTGTTGCCCCAAATATGATATCATCAACATAAATTTGTACAATCAGAAGATCTTTTCCCTTTTCCTTTAAGAACAAAGTAATGTCTATTTTGCCTCGTTTATACCCATGTTCAAGAAGGAATTTTGACAATCTCTCGTACCAAGCTCTAGGTGCTTTCTTGCGACCATAGAGAGCCTTGTCAAGTTTATATACTTGATCAGGTGATTCTTTTCTTTCAAAACCAGGAGGCTGTTTTACAAAAACCTCTTCCTTCAAATAGCCATTGAGAAAGGCACTCTTTACATCCATCTTATGCAAAGTGAATTCCATGTGTGCAGCAAATGCTATAAGAAGTCTGATTGCCTCCAATCTTGCCACAGGAGCAAAGGTCTCATCATAATCAATTCCATCTTTTTGGCTGTATCCTTGAACAACCAGTCTTGCCTTGTTTCTAGTAACAAATCCGTCCTCATCGAGTTTATTCCTAGAAGACCCACTTGGTGCCAATTATTGATCTATGCAGTGGTCTGGGTACCAAGTACCATACTTGACTTCTTTCAAATTGATTCAACTCCTCTTGCATAGCAGTTACCCACTCAACATCTTTCAGGGCTTCAGCAATGTTCTTTGGTTCAATCATGGATAGAAATACATCAAACGCACACATAGTTTTCAAGGAGGATCTAGTTTTGATTCCAGATCTCAGGTTTGTTATGATGTTCTCCAGAGGGTGAGAACTCTGATATCTGTGTGTTTTGAGAGCCAGTTGTTCACTTCTAGATTGTTCCAAGTTGTCTTGTTGCAGTGGAAAAGAATCAGGGTCAGTATTTTCATGAGGAATTCCCCCTTTCGAGTTGCGTGGGATTGTTGGAGCTTGTCCATCACCTGTTCCATCTCCCATAGGTGCTTTAATGTAGTCATTGCTCCTCACCAGTCCAAGCTCCTCATCTTCTGGTTCCTGTCTCTCAAATAAAGTGTTAGTTTCATCAAAGACAACATGTACACTTTCTTCTACACACATAGTTCTTTTATTGTATATTTTATAAGCTTTGCTATGTGTAGAATATCTCAAGAACACTCCCTCATCACTTCTGAGAACAAATTTTCCTAAAGAATCTTTGCCATTATTATGCACATAACACTTGAATCCAAAAGACCTAAGATGGGATATGGTGGGCTTTCTCCCTTTAAGTAATTCATAGGGAGTTTTCTCTACCAGAGGTCTGGTCTTGCATCTATTGATAATATAACATGCAGTGTTAATTGCTTCTGCCCAGAAGCTGTGATGTAGTTTGCTTGATAGAAGCATTGTTCTTGCCATGTCTTAAAGAGTTTTGTTTTTCCTTTCAACAACCCCATTTTTCTGTGGGATTCTAGGAGCAGAAAAATTGTGATTCACACAATGTTCATCACAGAACTCAGTAAACTTTGCATTCTGAAACTCAGTACCATGGTCAGATCTAATGGATGCTAGTTGATGTCTTAATTGATTCTGAATCTTCTTGATAAATGAGGTGAACATTTCAAATGCTTCATCCTTAGATGCCAAGAACAAGGTCCAAGTGAACCTTGAGAAATCATCTACTAGTACCATAACATATCTCTTTCCACCTCTACTTAGAGTTCTCATGGGACCACAGAGATCCATATGAACCAGTTCCAACGACCTGGTGGTACTGACCATTTTCTTACTTTTGAAAGAAGACCTTACATGCTTCCCCCCTTACACATGATTAACAAAACTTATCTTCTTTGAACTTAATGTTAGGAAGCTCTACCACTAAGTCCTTAGAGACCAGCTTGTTCAATTGAGTTAGACTTGCATGACCAAGTCTTTTGTGCCACAGGAGGGGATCACTGTCCAACACACTAAGGCAAGTGAGTTCATTGTCAGACAGTGTGGACAAGTCAATGACATAGATATTGTTCATTCTTTTTCCCTGCAAAACAATCTTGTCAGTAAGCAGGTTGATCACAAAACATTTTGTGGAAGTAAAAGCGACAAGGTTACCTCTGTCACACAGTTGTGACACACTGATAAGGCTATATTTCAAGCCATCTATCAGATACACATGTTCAATTGAACGTGTGTCATCTTTACCTACCTTGCCGACCCCTATTATTTCACCTTTCTTTCCGTTTCCAAAGGAGACATTTCCTCCTTTGAGGTTTTCAAGTGAAAGGAACCGTTCCTTGTTCCCTGTCATATGCTTAGAACAGCCACTATCCAAAAACCAAAACTGGCTGCCTCCCTTCACTTGTACCTTCAAAAGAAATCAGGGGTTAGTTTTAAGAACCCAAACTAGTTTGGGTCCCTTTCCATGAGAGAATGGATGAATCAGATTTTTTCTGGCCCAATTTGGTAGCCAATTTTTCTTTTTAATGAATCTCTCATTTTTCTGACTGGCCATTTCTTTTGCAGAACACTCATATATAGAGTGGCCAGTCTTCCCACAATGGGTGCAAATTTTATTCACAGGGAGAGTGAGATACTTGCTTTTGGGATCCCATTTAGGCAATTGACTCCCAAAACCAAGCCCTCTCCGGTTGCTACTATGATTCTCTTGGAGCCATATTAAAGCATCAGAAGACTTATTCCACTTACGTGTTCTATCAAATTCATGTTTGACTTTGCCAAGTTCTTCTTTAAGAGACTTTATCTGCTCATCTTTGGCATACAGTTTATCTTTGAATTTACCTAAGTCTTCTTCTAACTTTGCATGAGAGTGATCAACTACCTTTATACTGGATCCTAGTCTTAACTTTAAATTTTCATATTTTAGTTCTAGAATCTCAGTTTCGAGTGGTTGAACCTGGTTCATCAAGACAGTGTTTTTCTTTTCAGATTCGCTGACTCTTATTTCCAGGTCCATGCATTTTTCTCTCAGCATTGCACACTCGTTAGATAGTTGATCTTTCTCTTTAGAGTTCTCCTCAGAATCATCAATGAAGTCAAGTAGCAACTCCGTGAGTTTCTCCTTAGATAGAAACTTTATTTTTGTTTTAAGATGTGAGATACTTACCTGTGGTTCTTCATAAGTCTCCTCATCAGATTCTCCAATTGCCATGAGAGCTTGATCTTCTGTCTCACCATCTTCTGATTTTTCATCTGAACTTTCCCCCCAAGCAGCAACCATAGCCTTTGTAGTAGTTTTCTTTGGTTGGACTAGTTCTTTCTTCCAGTTCTTTCTTTCATATCTCTCCTTCCTCCATTATACTTCCCATTGGGGGCAGTTTTTGATGAGATGATCAGTTTTTCCACACTTGTAGCATCCCTCATTAGCTGGCCTTTGTGGAGTCTTTGCCTTGTTGAAGTTTCCCCCTCTAGAGATGCCTTTCTTCCTCATGAGAAAGTTTCTGAATTCTTTGGTGATCATGGCCATCTCATCATCCTCCAGATCTGCTCCCTCTGTGATCCTTAGTGCTAGACTTATTTCTTTCTTTGGGGCATCCATTTTCATGGGCTCCCTTCTGAGTTCATAAGTAGTAAGGTTTCCAATCAACTCATCTAGTCTAAGGGTTGCCATATTTTTGGATTCCTGAATGGCAGTTATCTTGCTTTCCCAGGAGATAGGTAGAACCCTAGTCAAGATCTTCTCAACCTTGTCTTCTTCAAGGATGACTCTTCCAAGAGACTTGAGTTCATTAGTCAAGGTTGTGAACCTTGTGTACATCTCCTGAATTGTTTCACCTTCCTTCATAGTGAAGTTTTCATACTGAGAGTATAGCAATTTACCTCTAGACCTCTTCACTTGAGATGTTCCTTCATGTGCCACTTGTAGAGTATCCAAGATTTCCTTGGCAATGGTGCAACTTTGGATTTTACTGTATTCATCTGGGCCTAGTCCACACACTAGCCACTTCTTGGCCTTGGCATTCTTCTCCCATTTCTTCAGATCCTCAGCTGTGCCGGCAACCCTAGTTTTAGGCACATCTACTCCTTCAACAGTTTTCTTCATTGTTGCAAGTGGTCCATCAGTGACTATGTCCCAGAGTTCATAGTCCTCTCCAGTAAGGTGATCCTTCATTCTATTCTTCCACCAAGAATAGTACTGGCCATTGAAGAGTGGTGGCCTTGCAGTTGATTGTCTTTCCCAGTTCCCAGGTGGTACACTCATCTTGATCTTTTCCTAGGTGTTAGCCACTTTAAGGATAATCTGCTCTGATACCAATTGTTGTTTTAGACTTCAATACTACACAATATTGTAAGTTAATTGTGCAGTACCCAATTTTTGAGTGTTGTCTAATAAGAAAAACCAGGTTCTTCTTAGTCTACTACTTACTACTATTTGTGGAATAATTAAGCAGTAATAGTAACGACACAGAGATTTTTATATGGAAAACACCTGGCTCAAAAGGTGAAAAAACCACGACCTACTCCTCAGTGGGATTTTCTCAAAATCTTCACTAAACTCTGAGCCAAAACGGACTTACAAAATAAACTCTTTTGTAATCCTAGGACTAACTCTAATCCTCTTTGTATCAACNTTTGTACCTATTACAATTGCTTCTATGAAAGCTGATAAGATACAATATTTAAACTCCTACTACAATCAACTAGACTCAATATAGAAACGATGGAACTGTTTCTTCTAGTTGAACTGTAGCTTTTGTATTCGCACAACAATTCTGCTTGCAAAACCTCTGGAACTTTTGCTTCAGAACTTGATTCACTTTTGCACTTGTGCGTCACCTCTTTCAGCAGTAATACACTGATTATTTATAGAGTCCGTTTGTTGAGTCCATGATTCAATTCTGATCCAACTCTTCCTTGGTAAACGAGTTTGATTGTAACTCAACTTCCTTCCTCTATTTATGTCCTAGCTGAAAGCAACTTCTATCTTCTCTTATCAATTTGCAACCTTTTCGTATTAGAAGATATTCTCTTAGTTATTTGATACCTAGCAATCACTGATATCTCCTAGACTTGTACGATTTGTGATCCAACTGCTTCATTCAGAAGTATATGCTATGATGGACCTGGTTCAACTGGACTCCTTTTGTCAATCTTCAAAACCCATTCAGTGACATGGGCCAACAATATCAAACATCCTAAGGGGAAGTCCCAAACACAAGGTTAGGCAAGCCACTTACCTCAACCGCTCAATTCAACTTGAAATCACGTTCTTGCCACGAGTACCCGACTCCAAATGGCCCAAATCTATTCAAATTAATTTCTTAATGTAAATATAACTTTAAGTTACTAATTTAACTAACCAATTCGAAGCTAAAATGCGAAACTAGGAAAATCGCCCAAAAACGTCCCCGGGGCCCACGTCTCGGAATCGGGAAAAAATCACAAATCCCAAACACCCATTCACTCACGAGTCTAACCATACCAAATTTACTCAAATCTGATACCAAATTCTCCATCAAAACCCAAAAACTCGGCCTAGGAGCTTTTCTCAAATTTTCCCAATTTTCACCCTAATTCCAAAATTAAATGATACAATCAAGCATAGATTAGAGGGAATTAATCAAAACTAAGTAAGAATAACTTACCCCAAACGCCCACGTGAAAATCTCTCCAAGAAGCACCTAATCCCGAGTTCTCAATTCCAAATTGTGAAAAATGACTTAAACCCTCATTTTTGAACATTTTAATTCTGCCCAGCTTTTCCGTAATCGCGATCGCGGAAGAAACATCGGGATCACGAAGAATCAATTTCGCGCCTCATAATTTTACTCTGTGCGAACACGTAACTCCCCACGCGAACGCGATGCACTAACCCCTCATACCTACACGATCTCGACTAACCTCACGCGAGCGCGAAGAGAAAAGCTCGACTCCACTACTACCTCACTCCTTCTTCATGAACGCGGCCTAGCCCATGCGTTTTCGATGCATCATTTCGCCACTACTATGAGTTCTCATACTCCTGCCCGCGAACGTGAAGAAGAAAACTCCCCTGTCCCAGCTAAGTCTACGCAATCACGACTCCCTTCACGCTATCATGTCTAAGGAAACCAGATGCACCAGAAATCTGCTATCTTTCAAGTCCAAAACTAGCTCGTTGAGCATCCGAAGCACACCCGAGGTTCCCGAGACCGCAACCAAACCTACCAACCAGTCCTATTACCTCATTCTAACTTATTCGAGCCTTCAAACCACGTCACATAACACCAAAAACAAGAATGAAACATGAATTCAAGCCTAGGAACTTAACATTTTTCCAAAATCTACAAACGACGCTGAAACACGTCAAACCTAGTTCGAATGACCTAAAATTTGACACACAGGTCACAAATGATACTACGAACCTACAACCACTTCTCGAATTCCATTCCGAGCCCGATATCAAAATTTCCCCTATTGGCTGAAATTTTCGAAAATCTAACTTTCGCAAATTCAAGCCTAAATCTCCTACAGACCTCGAAAACACATTCCGGACATGTTCCTAACCCAAAAAATCACTCAACGGAGCTAACGGAGTCGACATAATTCTATTCCAGATTCGTCTTCACCCAACTCAGACTACGGTCCAATTCCTAAGGCTTAAACTCATAATTAGGGACTATGTGTCCCAAAACTCTCCGAATTCCATAGTTAATCTCTCCGGCAAGTCCCAATAGCAGAACTAAACGTCGGAAAAGAAGTTATTAGGGGATCGGGGATCTAACTCTCAAAACGACCGACCAGGTCGTTGCAAAATCTCCTCCTAAAATTGCTTCCCACCGAGTCTAGGGATCCAAAATACCGTTCTGGTGTCATTTTCACAAAAGTCAATGTGAATAATTCATGTGCCAACTTTTATCATTCTAGAACTTACCCAGTTGAATTTTTTTATGGGAATATGAGGATTATACTTCATTATAAAAATAATATTAGGATTTCTTTGTGATAACTAAAACTTTTGTACCATCACTAGCCTCTCATTATTGTTGTTTGTTGTCCCCTTGAGATTTAAACCTTTTTCTTGAGTTACCACATTACAAACATGTACTTTTTTCTGTCAATGTCCCATCATGAACCTATCCCTCTTTTGTATTAATTATGTACGAGTGAGGCTAGTTACCTAATTTAGGGGTGCTAATAGTTAGTGAGATATAGTCAAAATTTAAATTGTGTGTAATACCAGAACACACAAGAAATTCTTTTACGATAGTTGTAAGTATGTAACTAAATGTCAGAGCCATCAAAGTTGGATTTCGAGCACTACTAGAAATCAGGTGATTTCCGTCCAAGAATTTCCGACCGAAATCGGGAGTAGTTGGTCGCAAAAGTCAACAAGAATTTCCGACCGAAATCGGGAGTAGTCGGTCGAAAATTGGTCAAATGTTTGTTCATAATGTACAAATATAATTATTTATTTTAAATTTTCAAAATTTCCAACTGAAATAAGTCGGGAATTGGTCAAATATTTGGCATACTTGTATATAATGTACAAAAACAATTATTTATTAAAACTTTAAGGTTTTCCGACCGATTTCGGTTGGAAATATATCAAATATTTATATAATGTACCAAAATAATTATTTATTAAACAATTTCAAACTTTCCAACCGATTACGCTTGGAAATTTGTGCATTTAATTATATATATTAAAATAACCTACCAAAATAAGTTATAATTAAATATTTTCCACCGATTTCGGTCGGAAATATATCAAATACTTATATTTACAAAAATATTAATTTATTAAAAAATTTCCAACTTGCCGATCGATTTCGCTTGGAAAAAGGATTTTAAAATAATTAAAATATAAATTTATTAATATTTGTCTGTGAGTGAGTGAGTAAATAATAAATAGCTTTTAAATAAATAATATTTAATACACACACACACACACACACACACATATATATATATATATATATTTGTGTGCGTATTTTTAATTTACTTTTATATGGACGCTATGTCCTATATCTATGTATGTGTGTGTCTGTGTGTGTGTGTGTATATATATATGTGTGTGTGTGTGTGCGCGCGCGCGTGCGTGCGTGTACGGCCAAATCGGGAAGGTCAATTTTATGTGTATTGCGACATTAGACAGTTTTATCACATGAGATGCGAGACACGACCCGAGGTCTGACCTCGGCCTCCATCGCGTCGACCTCGAGGCGGTACAGACTCAAGATCAGTGCTGAGAAGCGGCACGAGGATTGAGGCAAACAACTATAGAGTAAAGTACAAATCCGTATTCAAACATTAAATAGCAGTATCAATTGCGAATCTTTGTAATATATGTCAATGTACTATGTTGGGATTCTCCCTCCTATAAAAAGGGGACCCTTTTCATTTTGTAACATATTATAAAATACAAGGCACAAGAACACTCTCTGCTTTATTACATAAACATTCTCTATTTCTCTCTACTAGCTCATTTACTCACATTATTGCTTTGTATTAATTTTTCTTCATTTATAGATCATTATTGATCATAAATAGCATATCCCGAAGCCTGTAAGCTAGATATCGCTTCATCGACCATCTGACGGTAGCCCCGAGCCTCGACCCTGAGGACCCTTGAGGCCAGTATCGAACCTTCGAGCTAAGGCGTTCCGGTTTGCTTTTCTTCAAGTTTCTAACTGCTTTTTACTCTACTATGTCCTAACACACTAGGAATGAACTTCCGAGTAACTAGTACTAAGATAAATCGCATATTTTTAGAACCACTTAATCAAATATAATTGTTATTACCATTTTCAAGGTAAACAGTTTGGCATCCACCGTGGGGCAAAACATAATAGTGATTGCTTTAGTGCTGGTTCGCTAAAAACACAAGTTATCTTTCACACTTTTTCATTCCCAAAGAATCTTTGATTTCAGGCCACATTGTCTAACTCAGTGAACACACGTGAAAACAACGGCGTCAAAGACCGTGGAGAAAGTAGTGTAGATGTTTCAGGTGCTGGCGCACCGCCACAAAACCTTGAGAGTGTTCCAAACCCAAACCCGGTGGATATGGGCTCGTGCAACGCTAAACACATTGACGTCAGTTCTCACACAAACTGTCACGCCCCAAAACCAGGGAGCACGACCGGCGCTCAACCGAGTAAACCCGACTGAGCTAAGCCTGTTAGGTTTCATTCTACCCAAACTAATTTATGAATAATTAAGAGATAAATTCTATCAATCATACTTTATAATATTTTCATAAACTTCCATTTTGTTTTTATTAGCAGTTTCAACCATAATATCCAGAATATTACGATTAATAAATATGAAAGGGAACATTCCACCACATAAAAACATTTCTAGTTCAAATTTTTAGTACCCGACACCACCCACGATCTTTGTATGGAGCCTCTAAATATGGAAAAGACAATGTGACCCTGCCGGCGACAAGGCCCTGGCTATACCTCAAAGCGCAACATCATAAGCAAAACAAATTGACATATTCTATACATAACCCCAAAAGGAAATGGGTTTCACCAAGACTGCTGTGGAGAGAAAGTGAAGGCATCGCTACCTACGATCAGCGCTCCCAGCTTCAGAGCCACCTACATCCATAAGAAGATGTAGCCCCCCCGGCAAAAGGGACGTTTGTACCATCGAATATGTCACGACCCAAAATCCTAACAGGTCGTGATGGCGCCTATCGTGGAACTAGGCTATACAACCATCACATCACTACCCATTTGTTCTATTATATTATGTTGTTTTAGACTTCAATACTACACAATATTGTAAGTTAATTGTGTAGTACCCAATTTTCGAGTGTTGTCTAATAAGAAGAACCATGTTCTTCTTAGTCTACTACTTACTACTATTTGCAGAATAATTAAGCAGTAATAGTAAAGACACAGAGATTTTTACATGGAAAACACCAGGCTCAAAAGGTGAAAAAACCACGACCTACTCCTCAGTGGGATTTGCTCAAAACTCTTCACTAAACTCTTAGCCAAAACGGACTTACAAAATAAACTATTTTGTAATCCTAGGACTAACTCTAATCATCTTTGTATCAACTAGCCTCTAGCTAATTTCTACAGAATTCAAGCTAACTCTAACTTGATCAGTTTGTACCTATTACAATTGCTTATATGAAAGCTGATAAGATACAGTATTTAAACTCCTACTACAATAAACTAGACTCAATATACAAACGATGGAACTATTTCTTCTAGTTGAACTGTAGCCTTTGTATTCGCACAACAATTCAGCTTGCAAAACCTCTTGAGCTTTTGCTTCAGAACTTGATTCACTTTTGCACTTGTGCGTCACCTCTTTCAGCAGTAATACATTGATTATTTATAGAGTCCGTTTGTTGAGTCCATGATTCAATTCTGATCCAACTCTTCCTTGGTAAACGAGTTTGATTGTAACTCAACTTCCTTCCTCTATCTCTGTCCTAGCTGAAAGCAACTTCTATCTTCTATTATCAATTTGCAACTTTTTCGTATAAGGAGACATTCTCTTAGTTCTTTGATACTTAGCAATAACTGATATCTCCTAGACTTGTACGATTTGTGATCCAACTGCTTCATTCAGAAGTGTATGCTATGATGGACCTGGTTCACCTGGACTCTTTTTGTCAATCTTCAAAACCCATTCAGTGACATGGGCCAACAAATTCCCCCTTTTTGATGATGACAAACTCTGTGCATTTATCCTGTATACACATCAAACACTTTGTATTTTTGTGAGAATTAATCATCAAGAACCAGGTTCATTAGGTTATAAATATCACTTCAAATTTTTTTTAAAATTGAAACAATAACTGTAGTACATCTTCCCCCTTTTGGCATCATCGAAAATTTGCAAAATGATACTTACAAGTAATTAATTCTTACTCATGGCCAATTTAGGCAACTGCAGGTGCACACCTGATTAATCAACACAAGAAACCAAAAATGTAAGCTAAATCATAAATAGAGACATTTGTCAAAACACCAAGCTTTCATTTGATTAACATGGTTGATCAACACAGAAACAGATTAAAACAAAGACAACCAAAACATGAGTACGACTGAATTAAAAACTGAAACAAACACACTTTACAGAGTCCCAAACTGGGCACTTGATATGATATGACAGGGTAGTTCTAGAAATTCCTAAGTTTGGGGTGGTGCAGAAGAGGCAGGATTCTTGGTTTGGAGAAGAGACAACATTTGGTGTAAGACACCCTCATTTTTCTCCTTCTCCTTGGCTAATTCAGCTTTGAGAGCATCATGCTCACCTTCCACCTCAACTAAGCGAGTCGTCAAGAGAAGGATCTCCATATCCTTTTGCTCGCTTTCTTGCATCAGAGTACGGACCTTGCTGTTGATCGGTTGCTTCCGAGATGAACCAGGTTCATCTGCCGGGGCACTGACAGTGTAATCACATGACAGCAAAGTGTCCTTCCCAAAGAAATCTTTAGTAGTAGCCATTTCAGCCTTCTTTGTGGGAACTCCAAAATGGCCCCAGAACTGCAGTAAGGATAAAGCCATAAGAAATCGCATGGGCCTTGGTTCCATTTACCACCCTGTCCAAAAGCTGGATGATCAAAGATGGCCAATTGATCTACTTGCCTCTGTATAGGCACTCCATGAGCGTTAGATCCATATAGTTGGCAATGTGCCTGCGTTCCTGTCTTGGCAGCAGAAATTTAATAACAAACTCAAACAACAGCTTGTGTTCAAGCTTCATCTCGCTTTTGTACACTGCCCTGGGCTCAGGATCTTCTTCATTGTCATGAACGAATCTGGTGATGATAAGTGTTGAGGCCATTCCATCCAAGCAAGGCCATCTCTGCCTTGTATAATCTTCATATCCCTCATATGGAATGTCTATAATGACTCCCAGTTCTTGAGCGTCAAAGGAGACTTCAACTCCCCTGACCAATGATGTAACCCTTCCTCCAATCACAGTCGCATTCCCCATGAAATCCACTACCTCATTTCTGACCAGCCTGCCCTCCAAGCGGAGGGCCATGTTCTTCCAGCCTTGAGCTGCCAGAAAATCCACTAAGTACCTCATACCCAGCTCCTCCAAGTCTTTTAGTAACTTTCCTTTCAAAATATGTCTCTTGCCAAACATGGCAACTCTGTCAATTGACACTTCTCCAACCTCCTTCTCATTATCTCCACTCCAATCAGGATCATTATCTTGCTCAACAATCTGAACTTTCTTCTTTGACTTTACTTTAGACCGTGTCCTCGTAGATGTACCCACGGTGGTAGCACACATAGGTGCTGACTTCTTTGAGGAAATCTTAGTCAATTTTGCCTTGGGTGTTTTGACCACCACTGGAGTAACCTCTTCATCTTGTTGGACCAGGTCCAACACCTCATCAACATCAATAGCCTCAACAGGCTCCCCCACTTTCGCTTTCCCTTTCTCAACTCTCTTTCTTTTGCTCTCTTGCAGAGCTTTTTCCAGCTTCTCCTCCTCTTCACGAACAATATTTCTCTTAGCTTGTACCCTTGGAACAGGTACACCAATAGACTCATCAGTTTTCCTTTTCTTTGAGGCCTTAGACTTGATGGACTTGGGAGTCCTTCTCTTCTTGGGGTTGTATGAGTCCCCCAATTTCTTAAGTCTCTCAGCCAAGGTTTCTTCCCCAGAAGAAACACGATCATCTATCTCCTTCATAATCTATTCTAATTCAGTAGCAGCTTCCTCAGCTTCATTAGTTCCCCCTATCCAACACAGACCCAACCAGCAAAAATCTATTTCCAGAATTTAACACAGAGGTAACTTCAGTATTACCTTTCTTAGAACTTGACGAACCAGGTGCATCGTCCTCATGTGCTGATTTAAATGATTCACTAGATGAATCAGGTTTTGGTTCTTCTTCAGCCCATAATAAATCTTCCAAGAACTTTGCTCGTGACCCTGAATCCACAGATTTTTGTGCAAGAACCTTGACACGACGGGGTTTTGGGGTTGGGATAGGGTTTGGTGTAGGTTTAAGAGCATCATGTTATTCAGGGGTTTCACGTGTCTCAGAGGATTCGGAACTGTATACCGGTGGAGAATCAGACTCATAAACTCCTTCATCGTAGTCACGATTTTGAGAATCAGATGAAGTAGTCGACATTTTTAATTTTTGAGAGAAAAAGAAGAGAGGGCAATAGACAGTGGTGATTTGAGTGTTGAATGACTTGAACAGGGTTCGTCTATTGCTTTATTCACTATGGGTTATGATGGCCTATTTATAACTTGTGGCTGGGGTGATTATAACGGACGAGTATTAACACAAGTAGGATACTAATCGATTAAGGACTGTCAGTGATTTGACATTGATTAGACCGTTTCTTTCCCCCTAAAACTAGGCTAATTTAATGTGACAGAACTTCTTGAATCTAGTTCATTATTTGGGTAAGTACGAGAATTTGAACTAAACCATAAAAGGATAGAGTCCTACTCATGTATGACTGTACTTGAATTAATACATGTATGGAGATGAAAACGTACCTTGTCAGTCATGTAAACCAGCATGGATGAACCAGGTTCATCCTGTTAAAAAATCTTTATTTTGCCTCAATTCAAAAATACAGAATTATCATTAGCAACTAGGGAATCATATTAATACATGGCAGAAGAGTATGACAACAAAAACATAGTGTTAAGCAATGATTAATCTGATTAATTACCCAATTAAAATTTCTAGCCATAAAACTTCCTCTTATCCTTTTTTTTTCAATAGGTGATCTTAGTCATCCCTAATTCAAGCATGTTTCTCTCATAATGCTCCCTACTCAATGCTTTGGTAAATATATCAGCAATTTGATGATCAGTGGCACATAATTCAATTGAGATCATCCCCTTCTCATAATTATCCCTCAGGAAATGGTGCCTAACATCTATGTGCTTAGTTCTCTTGTGATGAACCGGGTTCTTAGTCATACTAATTGCACTAGTGTTATCACAGTAAATAGGAATGCATCCCACATCTATACCAAAGTCCAGGATTTGTTGCTTAATCAAAAGCAACTGAGCGTAGCAAGAGGCTGCAGCCACATATTCAGCCTCAGCAGTAGACAAGGCTACTGAATTTTGTTTCTTGGTAGCCCAAGATACAAGGCAGGAGCCCAAAAAGTGAGCCATGCCTGAAGTACTTTTCCTGTCAACCAGGAAACCTGCATAATCAGCATCAGCATATCCTACAAGGTCAAAATTACTACCTTTAGGATACCAAAGGCACAAATCAGTAGTTTCATTCAAATATCTTAAAATTATCTTCACTGAAGTGAGAAGAGACTCCTTTGGATTGGCTTGAAACCTAGCACATAGTCCCACACTTAACACAATATCAGGTCTACTTACAGTAAGATATAGTAGAGATCCAATCATCCCTCTGTCTGTCTTCTGATCAACGGATGAACCAGGTTCATCAACATCTAATTTTGTAACTGTGGCTATTGGGGTATCTATATCCTTTGAATCTTCCATTTTAACTTCTTGAGGAGTTCACTCACATACTTCTGTTGATGAATCATTGTTCCATGTGGAGTTTGTTTGATTTGCAGACCTAAGAAAAACGTTAGCTCACCCATCATACACATTTCAAACTCACTCCCCATTAATGTAGCAAATTCCTTGCTGAGACTTTCAGTTGTTTCCCCAAATATGATATCATCAGCATAAATTTGTACAATCATAAGATCTTTTCCCTTTTCTTTTAAGAACAAAGTACTATCTATTTTGCATCGTTTGTACCCATGTTCCAGCAGGAATTTTTACAATCTCTCGTACCAAGCTCTAGGTGCTTGCTTGAGACCATAGAGAGCCTTGTCAAGTTTATATACATGATCAGGTGATTCTTTGCTTTCAAAACCAGGAGGCTGTTTTACAAATACCTCTTCCTTCAAATAGCCATTGAGAAAGGCACTCTTTACATCCATCTGATGCAAAGTGAATTCCATGTGTGCAGCAAATGCTATAAGAAGTCTGATTGCCTCCAATCTTGCCACAGGAGCAAAGGTCTCATCATAATCAATTCCCTCTTCTTGGTTGTATCCTTGAACAACCAGTCTTGCCTTGTTTCTAGTAACAGTTCCATCCTCATCGAGTTTATTCCTGAAGACCCACTTGGTGACAGTTATTAATCTGTCCAGTGGTGTGGGTACCAAGTGCCATACTTGACTTCTTTCAAATTGATTCAGCTCCTCTTTCATAGCAGCTACCCAGTCAGCATCTTTCAGGGCTTCAACAATGTTCTTTGGTTCAATCATGGATAGAAATGCATCAAACGCACACAGATTTTTCAAGGAGGATCTAGTTTTGATTCCAGATCTCAGGTCTGTTATGATGTTCTCAAGAGGGTGAGAACTCTGATATCTGTGTGGTTTGAGAGCCAGTTGTTCACTTCTGGATTGTTCCAAGTTGTCTTGTTGAAGTGGAACAGGATCAGGGCCAGTATTTTCATAAAGAATTCCCCCTGTCGAGTTGCGTGGGGTTGTTGGACCTGTTCCATCTCCCATAGGTGCTTAAATGTAGTCATTTCTCCTCACCAGTCCAAGATCCTCATCTTCTGCTTCCTATCTCTCAGATAAAGTGTTATTTTAATCAAAGACAATATGTACACTTTCTTCTACACACATAGTTCTTTTATTGTATATTATATAAGCTTTGCTATGTGTATATCCCAAGAACACTCCCTCATCACTTATGGGATCAAATTTTCCTAAAGAATCTTTGCCATTATTATGCACATAACACTTGCATCCAAAAGCCCTAAGATGGGATATGTTTGGCTTTCTCCCTTTAAGTAATTCATAGGGAGTTTTCTCTGCCAGAGGTCTGGTCATGCATCTATTGATAATATAACATGCAGTGTTAGTTGCTTCTGCCCAAAAGTTGTGAGGTAGTTTGCTTGATAGAAGCATCGTTCTTTCCATGTCTTCAAGAGTTTTGTTTTTCCTTTCAACAACCCCATTTTGCTGTGGGGTTCTAGGAGCAGAAAAATTGTGATTCACACCATGTTCATCACAGAACTCAGTAAACTTTGCATTCTCAAACTCAGTACCATGGTCAGATCTAATGGATGCTAGTTGATGTCTTAATTGATTCTGAATCTTCTTGACAAATGAGGTGAACATTTCAAATGCTTCATCCTTAGATGCCAAGAACAAGGTCCAAGTGAACCTTGAGAAATCATCTACTAGTACCATAACATATCTCTTTCCACCTCTACTTAGAATTCTCATGGGACCATAGAGATCCATATGAACCAGTTCCAACGACCAGGTGGTACTGACCATCTTCTTACTTTTGAAAAAAGACCTTACCTGCTTCCCCCTTGCACATGCCTCACAAACCTAGTCTTCTTTGAACTTAATGTTAGGAAGCCCTACCACTAAGTCCTTAGAGACCAGCTTGTTCAGTTGAGTTAGACTTGCATGACCAAGTCTTTTGTGCCACAGGAGGGGATCACTGTCCAACACACTAAGGCAAGTGAGTTCATTGTCAGACAGTGTGGACAAGTCAATGACATAGATATTGTTCATTCTTTTTCCCTGCAAAACAATCTTGTCAGTAAGCAGGTTGATCACAAAACATTTTGTGGAAGTAAAAGCGACAAGGTTACCTCTGTCACACAGTTGTGACACACTGATAAGGCTATATTTCAAGCCATCTATCATATACACATGTTCAATTGGACGCGTGTCATCTTTACCTACCTTGTCGACCCCTATTATTTCACCTTTCTTTCCGTTTCCAAAGGAGACATTTCCTCCTTTGAGGTTTTCAAGTGAAAGGAACCGTTCCTTGTTCCCTGTCATATGCTTAGCACAACCACTATCCAAAAACCAAAACTGGCTGCCTCCCTTCATTTGTACCTTCAAAAAAAATCAGGGTTAGTTTTAAGAACCCAAACTAGTTTGGGTCCCTTTCCATGAGAGAAAGGATGAATCAGATTTTTTTTGGCCCAATTTGGTAGCCAATTTTTCTTTTTAATGAATCTCTCATTTTTCTGACTGGCTTTTTCTTTTGCAGAACACTCATATTTAGAGTGGCCAGTCTTCCCACAATGGGTGCAAATTTTATTCCCAGGGAGAGTGAGATACTTTCTTTTGGGATCCCATTTAGGCAATTGACTCCCAAAGCCAAGCCCTCTCCATTTCCTACTATGATTCTCTTGGAGCCATATTAAAGCATCAGAAGACTTATTCCACTTATGTGTTCTATCAAATTCATGTTTGACTTTGCCAAGTTCTTCTTTAAGAGTCTTTATCTGCTCATTTTTGGCATATAGTTTATCTTTGAATTTACCTAAGTCTCCTTCTAACTTTGCATGAGAGTGATCAACTACCTTTATACTGGATCCTAGTCTTAACTTTAAATTTTCAGATTTTAGTTCTAGACTCTCAGTTTCGAGTGGTTGAACCTAGTTCATCAAGACAATGTTTTTCTTTTCAGATTCACTGACCCTTATTTCCAGGTCCATGCATTTTGCTCTCAGCATTGCACACTCTTTAGATAGTTGATCTTTCTCTTTAGTTGTCTCCTCAGAATCATCAATGAAGTCAAGTAGCAACTCAGAGAGTTTCTCCTTAGATAGAAACTTTATTTTTGTTTTAAGATGTGAGATACTTACCTGTGGTTCTTCATAAGTCTCCACATCATATTCTTCAATTTCCATAAGAGCTTGATCTTCTGTCTCACCATCTTCTGATTCTTCATCTGAACTTTCCCCCCAAGCAGCAACCATAGCCTTTGTAGTAGTTTTCTTGGGTTGGACCAGTTCCTTCTTCCAGTTCTTTCTTTCATATCTCTCCTTCCTCCATTCTACTTCCCATTGGGGGCAGTTTTTGATGAGATGATCAGTTTTTACACACTTGTAGCATCCATCATTAGTTGGCCTTTCAGGAGCCTTTGCCTTGTTGAAGTTTCCCCCTCTAGAGATGCCTTTCTTCCTCATGAGAAAGTTTCTGAATTCTTTGGTGATCATGGCCATCTCAGCATCCTCTAGATCTGCTCCCTCTGTGATCCTTAGTGCTAGACTTCTTTCTTTCTTTGGGGAATCCATTTTCATGGTCTGCCTTCTGAGTTCATAAGCAGTAAGGTTGCCATTCAACTCATCTAGTCTAAGGGTTGCCATATTTTTGGATTCCTGAATGGCAGTTATCTTGCTTTCCTAGGAGATAGGCAGAACCCTTGTCAAGATCTTCTCAACCTTGTCTTCTTCAAGGATGACTCTTCCAAGAGACTTGAGTTCATTAGTCAAGTTTGTGAACCTTGTGTACATCTCCTGAATTGTTTCACCTTCCTTCATAGTGAAGTTTTAATATTGAGAGTATAGCCATGTACCTCTAAACCTCTTCACTTGAGCTGTTCCTTCATGTGCCACTTGTAGAGTATCCCAGATTTCCTTGGCAATGGTGCGGCTTTGGATTCTGTTGTATTCATCTGAGCCTAGTCCACACACTAGCCACTTCTTGGCCTTGGCATTCTTCTCCCATTTCTTCAGATCCTCAACTGTGCAGTCAGCCCTAGTTTTAGGCACATCAACTCCTTCAGCAGTTTCCTTCATTGTTGCAAGTGGTCCATCAGTGACTATGCCCCAGAGTTCATAGTCCTCTCCAATAAGGTGATCTTTCATTCTATTCTTCCACCAAGAATAGTACTGGCCGTTGAAGAGTGGTGGCCTTGCAGTTGATTGTCCTTCCCAGTTCCCAGGTGGTGCACTCATCTTGATCTTTTCCTAGGTGTTAGCCTCTTCAAGGATAACCTGCTCTGATACCAATTGTTGTTTTAGACTTCAATACTACACAATATTGTAAGTTAATTGTGCAGTACCCAATTTTCGAGTGTTGTCTAATAAAAAGAACCAGGTTCTTCTTAGTCTACTACTTACTACTATTTGCGGAATAAATAAGCAGTAATAGTAAAGACACAGAGATTTTTACGTGGAAAACACCTGGCTCAAAAGGTGAAAAAACCACGACCTACTCCTCAGTAGGATTTGCTCAAAACTCTTCACTAAACTCTGAGCCAAAACAGACTTACAAAATAAACTCTTTTGTAATCCTAGGACTAACTCTAATCCTCTTTGTATCAACTAGCCTCTAGCTAATTTCTACAGAATTCAAGCTAATTCTAACTATATCAATTTGTACCTATTATAATTGCTTCTATGAAAGCTGATAAGATACATTATTTAAACTCCTACTACAATCAACTAGACTCAATATACAAACGATGGAACTGTTTCTTCTAGTTGAACTGTAGCCTTTGTATTCGCACAAAGATTCTGCTTGCAAAACCTTTGGAACTTTTGCTTCAGAACTTGATTCACTTTTGCACTTGTGCGTCACCTCTTTCAGCAGTAATACACTAATTATTTATAGAGTCCGTTCGTTAAGTCCATGATTCAATTATGATCCAACTCTTCCTTGGTAAACGAGTTTGATTGTAACTCAACTTCCTTCTTCTATTTTTGTCCTAGCTGAAAGCAACTTCTATCTTCTCTTATCAATTTGCAACCTTTTTGTATTAGGAGACATTCTCTTAGTTCTTTGATACTTAGCAATCACTGATATCTCCTAGACTTGTATGATTTGTGATCCAACTGCTTCATTCAGAAGTGTATGCTATGATGGACCTGGTTCAACTAGACTCTTTTTGTCAATCTTCAAAACCCATTCAGTGACATGGGGCAACATAATATTTCACAAATCAATAACAAACAACAAACATAGTATAAATAATTTCATTAAGTCTTTACGCCCTGATAATAATCTAATAGTCTAAACAAAACCTCCCAAGACTGGAGTCAACATGGTCACGAGCATCTAAGAAATAAAACTACCTCTGCTAATGTCTTAAACAATGTCTATAAAATAAATACTAATACTAATAAAGGAAGGGAAATGGAGAAGCCGCAGACGCTGGACAGCTACCTCAAAATCCCGTAAGCTGCTGATAACGAACTGGGACGACTACTGCTCCGAACCAGTACTTGGATCTGCACACAGAGGTGCATGGAGTAATGATGAGTATGCCAACTCAGTACTAATGAAAATAAATCATAGTCTGAAGTATATGAAACACACAACACAAATACACCAATCCACAAAACAATAAAACGCTTAGTAAAATCAGTTTGAAAAATGAAGTGAATCATAGTCAAAAACTGAGTAACATATCATCATAAATCTGCCCCTCGGGCCATAATCATCTCTCATAACATTTCCCTCAGCACCTGACCATCACTCAGTATCGGCCCAGCGGGTAACCTCACAGTCACTCAGTATCATCCCCGCGGGCATCACTCGCACTTAGTAGGTACCTGCGCTCACTGGGGTGTGTACAGACTTCGGAGGGGCTCCTACAACCCAGGCGCTATAACAAGCCACATCATGGCATAAATCACTCACAATATTGTCCCTCGGCCTCTCTCATATCATAAAATCCTCACAATATTGGCCCGCGACCTCACACAGTCAGACACTCTCAACATGCCACTCGAGCCTTCATTATACCGGGTTCTCGACCCAAAAACGGTGTTTCATTTTCAAGAAATAATATCAAAATACTCTGAGTGTCAAAACAATAATCAAGAAAACACTGAGTGAAAATCATACATATCAAGTGAGGAAAATAGTAAAAACAACCCCTAAGTGGTAAACAGATCGGCACTAGGCCCCAAACATGGCTTACAACCCATAACATA
This sequence comes from Nicotiana undulata, assembly GCA_005239495.1. Taxonomy (NCBI): domain Eukaryota; kingdom Viridiplantae; phylum Streptophyta; class Magnoliopsida; order Solanales; family Solanaceae; genus Nicotiana; species Nicotiana undulata. The sequence goes on along the minus strand of ML272323.1, from coordinate 5,005 downwards.
TCAAAATATATCAATACTATTAAGCATAGGCTTCAAAATCGGTTTCGCAACTCAATAGTTGCCTAAAAGGAATATATTTATAATTTTCCAATCTTTGCATTCCAAAATACGTGAAAGGATGTAAGGTTCGGGGTTTCATACCCCCAGGACAGGATTTAAAGACATTACTTACCTCAAACTAGATCGAAAAGCTACTATGCAATCCGCTTGCCTCTCGTATCAACTGCGGAGTGCTCCAAATCTACCAAGTTCAGATTTTTATCATCTAATTATGCTAAAGGAATGAATTCCAGTTGAAAAGTACCAATTTTAGCTAAAAACCCGAAATTAGCCAAAACCCGACCCCCGGGCCTACATCTCGAAACTCGACAACTTTTATACCAAAATGTTCTTCATCATCTCACGAGTCGGTACATATAAAGAACGCTAAAATTGGAGTTCGTTTGACCCCTCAAATCATCCCTAGAAGGTCTCATAATCTCAAGCCCTAACTCCATTTTTTTCTACTGATTATCATGAATTAAACACTGATATTATGTTACTTAATCACCTATAATCGAGTTTTAGGGTCCAAAATACTTACCTCTATGAAGAACACTGATTTTCCCTCTTCAAAATAGCCTCCAAGCTCTTTTCCCATTCAAAAATGGTGTTAAAAGGTTTAATGGTGCGGAGGGTTTTAATTTATACTTTATGTCTAGGGGTTCCGCACCTGTGGTCCCACTAACCGCACCTGCGACCTTCCCTGGGCTGGCCAGTCTCGCACCTGCGGAGTCCTGCTTGCTCCAGTAGGCCCCGCACCTGCGGTCAAACTTCCGCAGGTGCGGAAATCACTGTAGGAAAACACCAGCAGCTGTTTGCTGCACTTTTTCAACTCCGAACTTCCCATTAACCATCTGAAATCAATCCCGAGCCCCTCAGGACCCCAACCAAATATACCAACACATCATAAATGATCATTCAAAATTAGTTGCACTCCCGGAACAACAAAACTAACATCAAAACACCAAAATCACGTCGGATTCAAGCCTAAGAACTTTCAAATTTCTAAAATCCACCAACGATGCCGAAACTATCCAAAATAACTCTGATTGACCTGAAATTTGCAGACATATCCAAAACGACATTACAAACCTATTCCAACTTCCAGAATTCCATTCCGATATTGATAGCCTATTTTCCACTGCAGACCGGGAATCGCCAAAAACTAACTTTCGCCAGTTCAAGCCTAATTCTACATCGGACATCACAAAATTATTCAGAACACACTCCTAAGTCCCAAATCACCTAAAGAAGCTATCCGAGCAATAAAATCCGCATTCCAAGGTTGTTTACCAATAAGTCAACTCTCAGTTAACTTTTTCAACTCTAAGGCTATTTTTAAAGACTAAGTGGCTAAACTCGCACTACAACCATTCCGATTCCAAGCCTACCAACTCTAACAAATCATAAACAATATAACCAACATATGACAAGTCAATAACAGTAATTATAATGCATATTCTATGTAATGACAGACCGGGTTGTTACATTCTCCCCCTCTTAAACAAACGTTCGTCCTCGAACGAATCTAGAAAAATACTTGGAGTCTCAAAAAAGTGAGGATATCTGCTCTGCATCTCCCGCTCGGTCTCCCATGTAGCCTCCTCCACTGGCTGACCTCTCCACTATACTTTCACTGATGCTATATCCTTGGACCTCAACTTTCTGACCTCGCGAGCCAAAATTGCTATTAGCTCTACCTCATATGACATATCACCCTCAAGCTGAATGTGCTGAAGTCTAACACATGAGATGGGTCACCAACATACTTCCGGAGCGTCGACACATGAAATACCGAATTAACACTCGACAAGCTGGGTGGCAAGGCAAGTCTGTAAGCCACCTCTCCAACCTTCTGAAGTACCTGAAAAGGACCAATAAACCGAGGACTCAACTTTCCTCTCTTTTCGAACCTCATAACACCCTTCATGGGTGATACCTTCAGCAGTACCTTATCATCTTCCATAAATGACACATCCCGGACCTTCCGGTCCGCGTAACTCTTCTGCCTAGACTGCACCGTGCGAAGTCGCTTCTGAATCAACTTCACCTTCTCCAATGCATCCTGAATCAAATTTGTGCCCAATAACTTAGCCTCACCAGGATCGAACCAACCAACCGGAGATCTACACCTCCTACCATATAGAGCCTCATACGGGGCCATCTGAATACTGGACTGGTAGCTATTATTATATGCAAACCCCGCTAGTGGCAGAAACTGATCCCATGAACCACCAAAATCAATCACACAAGCACGTAACATGTCCTCCAAAATCTGAATAGTCCGCTTCGACTGCCTGTCGGTCTGAGGGTGAAATGCAGTGCTCAAATCTACATCAGTACCCATACCTCTCTGTACGGCCATCCAAAACTAAGATGTGAACTGAGTACCTCTACAAGAAATAATAGAAACCGAAACTCTATGCAATCGGACAATCTCCTTAATGTAAATACCAGCTAACCGCTCTGAAGTATAAGTAGTGCTGACAGGAATAAAGTGCGCAGACTTGGTCAATCTATCCACAATTACCCAAATAGCATCAAAACCCTGCGAAGTCCGTGGAAGCCCAACTACAAAGTCCACACTAATTCCCTCCCACTTCCACTCCGGAATATCTGACCTCTAAAGTAATCCACCTGGTCTCTGGTGCTCATACTTGACCTGCTGGCAGTTGAGACACCATGCTACATACTCAACAATATCTCTCTTCATCCGCCTCCACGAATACTGTTGTTGCAAGGCATGACACATCTTCGCGGAACCAAGATTAATGGAATACCCCGAGCTATGAGCCTCTGCTAATATCAACTCTCGAATCCCATCCACGTTGGGAACGCAAATACGGCCCTGCATCCTCATAACACCGTCATCACCGATGTCACATCCCTGGCATCACCCTGACGGACCCTATCCTGAAGAACTAACAAGTGTCGGTCATCATGCTGGCGAGCTCTAATCTGATCATAAAGAGAAGACCATGAAGCCATGCTAGCTAATACTCGCGGAGGGTCTGACAAATCCAATCTCACTAACTGACCCGCTAAAGCATGAACATCAAGGTCTAAAGGTCGCTCTGCTGCTGATAGATAGGCTAGACTCCCCAAACTCTCTACTCAACGACTCAAGGTATCGGCCACCACATTGGCCTTCCCCGGATGATATAAAATAGTTAAGTCATAGTCCTTGAGATGTTCTAACTACCTCATCTGACGCAAATTCAAGTGCTTCTACCTCAGCACATACTGCAAGCTACGATCGGTGAAAATCTCACACTGTACCCCATACAAATAATGGCGCCAAATCTTTAAGGCATGAACAATGGCAGCTAACTCAAGATCGTGCAATGGATAATTCTTCTCGTGCACCTTCAACTGTCTCGACGCATAGGCAATCACCCTACCGTTCTGCATCAATACCGCTCCCAAACCAACTCTAGATGCATCACAATAGACTGTATAAGAACCCGAACTAGTAGGCAACACTAATACCGGAGTTGTGGTCAATGCTGACTTGAGCTTCTGAAAGCTCTCCTCACACTCATCGGACAATCTGAATGGAGCACCCTTATGGGTCAATTTGGTTAAAGGTGAAGCAATATAAGAGAACCCTTCCACAAAACGACGGTAATATCCTTCCAAACCAAAGAAACTCCTAATCTCCGTAGCTAAGGACATAGGCAAACTCTGCAACGCCTCAATCTTCTTCGGATCAACCTGAATACCCTCACTAGACACCACGTGCCCCAAGAAATCTACTGAACCAAGCCAAAAATCACACTTGGAGAATTTTGCATAAATCTTCTCCTCCCTCAACCTCTGCAACACCACTCTCAAATGTTGAGCATGCTCTTCCTGGCTACGAAAATACACCAGGATGTCATCAATGAACACAATGACGAATGAATTAAGGTAAGGTGAAACACATTGTTCATCAATTGCATGAACGCGGCTGGGGCATTGGTCAGCCCAAATGACATAACCAGAAACTCATAATGACCATATTTGGTCCTGAAAGCAGTCTTCTTAATGTCAGAATCCCGAATCTTCACTTGATGGTATCCAGACCTCAAGTCAATCTTGGAGAACACCTTAGCTCCCTGAAGCTGATCAAACAAGTCATCAATACGAGACAAAGGATGCCGGTTATTCACCGTAACCCTATTCAGTTGCCTATAATCGATACACATACGCATGGAGCCATCTTTCTTTTTCACAAACAACACCGGTGCACCCCAGGGTGACACACTAGGCCGAATGAACCCCTTATCTAAGTGTTCCTGAAGGTGCTCTTTCAATTCTTTCAACTTTGCTGGTGACATACGATAAGGTGGAATAGAGATAGGCTGGGTGTCTGGCACCAGGTCAATACCAAAATCAATATCCCTGTCAGGTGGCATGCCTGGCAGGTTTGCAGGGAGTACATCCGGAAAGTCACGTACTACAGGAACCGAATCAATAGAAAGAGTCTCACTACTAACATCCCTCAAAAAAGCAAGATAAGATTCACACCCTTTCTCAACCATACACTGAGCCTTTAAATAAGAAATCACTCTTCTAGGTACATGCTCTATAGACCCTCTCCACTCAACTCTCGGATCTCCGAGCATAGATAAGGTCACGGTCTTAGCGTGACAATCAAGAATCGCGTGACATGGGGATAACCAATCCATGCCTAGAATCAAATCAAAATCAACCATACTAAGTAACATCAAGTCCACGTGGGTCTCCAAATCCTCAATAGATATAAGACATGACCGATACACACGGTCCACAACAATAGTGTGAACAACTAATTTTTGACCACACTCAAATTCTATACTATTTTGGTGTAAATATTTCTTTAAGGTCTAATCTTAATTTTTTTTTATCTTACTCTTAATAGGTTTTATTTAAGAAAATAAAAAACAACAAAAAAATATTGACATTCTTAGAATATAAGATTTGTTCCTATGTTTAAATAGAA
>ML272322.1:41953-97556 GCA_005239495.1 Nicotiana undulata | reverse complement strand
CATTGTCAGATAGTGTGGACAAGTCAATGACATAGATATTGTTCATTCTCTTTCCCTGCAAAATGATCTTGTCAGTAAGCAGATTGATCACAAAAAATTTTGTGGAAGTAAAAGCGACAAGGTTACCTCTGTCACACAGTTGTGACACACTGATTAGGCTATATTTCAAGCCATCTATCAGGTACACAAGTTCAATGGAACGTGTGTCATCTTTACCTACCTTGCCGACCCCTATAATTTCACCTTTCTTTCCGTTTCCAAAGGAGACATTTCCTCCTTTGAGGTTTTCCAGTGAAAGGAACTGTTCCTTGTTCCCTGTCATATGATTAGAGCAGCCACTATCCAAAAACCAAATTAGGCTGCTTCCCTTCACTTGTACCTACAAAAGGAAATCAGGGGTTAGTTTTAAGAACCCAAACTAGTTTGGGTCCTTTTCTATGAGAGAATGGATGAATCGGATTTTTTCTGGCCCAGTTTGGTAGCCAGTTCTTCTTTTTAGTGAATCTCTCATTTTTCTGACTGGCCTGCTCTTTTACAGCACACTCATATTTTTAATGGCCAGTCTTCCCACAATGGGTGCACATTTTATTTTCAGGGAGAGTGAGATACTTTCTTTTGGGATCCCACTTAGGCAATTCACTCCCAAAACCAAGCCCTCTCCGGTTGCTACTGTGATTCTCTTGAAGCCAAGTTAATGCATCAGAAGACTTATTCCATTTGCGTGTTCTATCAAATTCATGTTTGACTTTGCCAAGCTCCTCTTTAAGAGATTTTATCTGTTCATCCTTGGCATACATTTTATCCTTTAGTTTTCCTAAGTCTTCTTCTAACATTGCATGAGAGTGATCAACCACCTTTTTACTTGATCCTAGTCTTAAATTTAAGTTTTCAGATTTTAGTTTTAGGATTTCAGTTTCGAGTGGATGGACCTGGTTCATCAAGACAGTGTTTTTCTTTTTAGATTCACTGACCCTTATTTCCAGGTCCATGCATTTTTCTTTTAGCATTGCACACTCTTTAGATAGTAGATCATTCTCTTTGGTTGTTTCCTCATAATCATCTATGAAGTCAAGTAGCTACTTAGAGAGTTTCTCCTTAGATAAAAACTTTATTTTAGTTTTAAGTTGTGAGATACTTACCTCTGGTTCTTCATAAGTCTCCTCATCAGATTCTCCAATTGCCATGAGAGCCTGATCTTCTGTCTCACCATCTTTTGATTCTTCATCTGAACTTTTCCCCCAAGCAGCAACCATAGCTTTTGTAGTGGTTTTCTTGGGTTGGCTCCGTTTGGTGTTCGGTAGGCACCTAGGCCCACCCGAGCCCTCGTGCAATTATACCAAAAAGTCCTAAATCATATTACGGACTCGCTCGAGCCTTCAGAACACCCAAAACAACGCTAAAACTCAAAATCACCGCTCAAAACCCCTAGAATAAAACTTAAGAATTTCTAAGTTCTTGAATTCAATTTCAATGCGCCGAACCGGCCTGTACTACTCGGAATGACACCAAATTTTGCAAGAAAGTCATAAATGACATAACGGAACTATTCCCGGTCTCGAAATTCCGTTCGGACCTCGATAACACAGAAACACATTCAATCGTAAATTATGAACTTAAGCAAACTCTATTTTCGCTATTTAGCGTTGAAATGCTCCCGGGTCATCCAAAACCCATTTCAGACATACATACAAGTCCGAAATCATCATAGAAAGCTACTGGAATTGCCGAAACTCGATTTCGAGGTTGTTTACTCAAGATGTTGATCGATGTCAAACTTGGCCTTAAAAGCCAACCTTAAGGAACTAAGTGTTCCTATACCATCCTAAACACTTCCGAATCCCGAACCACCCGTCCCCGCAAGTCACAAATCACGATAAACCGTTACGGAAAGTCTTATTTAGGGGAACGGGGTTCGAATACGCAAAACGATCGGTCGGGTCGTTACATTCTCCACCTCTTAAATAAACGTTCATCCTCGAACGGGTCTAGAATCAAACCTGAAGTGCTGAATAAGTGCGGATATCTGCTCCGCATGTCTTCCTCGGACTCCCAAGTCGCCTCCTCGACCGGTTGGCCCGTCCACTGAACCTTTACGACAGAAACTCTCTTGGATCTCAACTGGCGATCCTGTCTATCAACAATAGCAAATGGATCCTCCTCGTAGCCCAATCTCTCATCCAACTGAATAGTGCTAAAATCGACCACGTGAGAGAAGTTGGGGTGATATCTCCGGAGCATGGATGCATGGAAGTGAACTTCTGATAAGCTAGGAGGTAAAGCAAGCTCATAAGCAACCTCCCCAACTCGCCTCAATAACTCAAAAGGGCCTATAAATCTCGGGATCAGCTTGCCCTTCTTCCCGAATCTCATAATACCCTTCATCGGGAAAACCTTCAGCAAAACCTTATCTCCCTCCATAAATGACACATCACGTGCCCTTTGATCCGCGTAACGCTTCTGTCTGGACTGTGCTGTTAGAAGCCTCTCCTGAATCAACTTCACCTTCTCCAAGGCATCTCTCACTAGGTCCGTACCATATAAATTAGCCTCACCAGGCTCAAACCACCCGATAGGGGAACGACATCGCCGACCATATAAAGCCTCAAATGGAGCCATCTCGGTGCTCGACTGATAACTATTATTATACGCAAACTCGGCCAAAGGCAAGAACTGGTCCCACTGACCTCCAAAGTCAATCACACATGCCCTGAGCATGTCCTCCAATATCTGAACTGTACACTCCGACTGACCATCAGTCTGTTGATGAAATGTTGTGCTGAGATCTATGTGAGTGCCCATGTCTCTGTGCAATGCTCTTCAGAAGTGCGAGGTGAACTGAGGACCTCGGTCTGATATAATAGACACCGGTACACTGTGCAACCGGACTATCTCCCGAATGTAGATTTGGGCTAGCCTCTCAGAAGTATAAGTAGTAGCCACAGGAATGAAATGCGCCGATTTGGTCAATCTATCCACAATAACCCAAACCGTGTCAACTTTCCGCAATGTCCGAGGCAACCCAACTACGAAATCCATAGTAATGCGCTCCCACTTCCACTCAGGAATGGGCATCTGCTGAAGCAGGCCTCCTGGCATCTGGTGATAATACTTAACCTGCTAGCAATTAAGACACCTAGCCACATACTCCATGATATCCTTCTTCATACGCCTCCACCAGTAATGCTTCCTCAAATCACGATACATCTTCGTAGCACCAGGATGAACAGAATACCGCAAACTGTGTGCCTTCTCAAGAATCCTCTGCCTCAGGCCATCAACATTAGGAACACACAAACGACTCTGAAGTCTCAGAACACCGTCCTCGCTAATGGTGACCTCCTTGGCACCACCCTGAACCACTGTCTCTCGTAGCTCTGCCAAGCGTGGATCATCATACTGCCGAGCCTTAATCTCCCCCAATAATGAAGACTGGGCAACCACATGCGCAAGAACTCGTCGAGGCTCTGAAAGATCCAATCTCACCAAGCGATTAGCCAAGGACTGAATGTCCAAGGCTAGAGGTTTCTCCTCCGCTGCAATATAATCCAAATTACCCATACTCTCCGCCTTCTTGCTCAAAGCATTTGCTACCACATTTGCCTTGCCCAGGTGATAAAAAATGGTGATGTCATAATCCTTTAGTAGCTCAAGCCACCTGCGCTTCGTCAAATTAAGATCCCTCTGCTTGAACAAGTGCTGCAAGCTGCGGTGGTCTGTATAAACCTCACAAGACACCCCATATAAATAATGCCTCCAAATCTTAAGAGCATGAACTATCGCCGCCAACTCCAAATCGTGCACCGGATAATTCTTCTCATGAACCTTCAGCTGGCGCGAAACATAAGCAATAACTCTCCCTTCCTGCATCAATACACACCCCAAGCCAACACGTGAAGCATCGCAATACACTGTATACATCCCAGAACCAGAAGTCAATGCTAACACTGGTGTTGAGGTCAATGCTGTCTTGAGCTTCTGAAAGCTCGCCTCACACTTGTCAGAATATCGAAATGGGGCATTCTTCTAAGTCAATCTAGTCAGTGGGGATGCAATGGATGAAAAGCCCTCCACAAATCGACGATAGTAGCTTGCTAGACCCAAGAAACTCCTGATCTCCGTGGCTGAAGTAGGACGCAGCCAACTCTGAATAGCCTCAATCTTCCGAGGATCAACCTTGATATCTTCTCCGGATACTACATGCCCCAAAACTGCCACGGAATCCAACCAGAACTCACACTTGGAGAACTTAGCATATAGATTCTGTTCCCGCAAGGTTTGGAGCACAACTCTCAAATGCTGCTTGTGCTCGCCCAGGCTACGTGAGTAAATCAAGATGTCATCAATGAAGACAATGACAAAGGAATCAATATACGGCCTGAACACCCTATTCATCAAGTCCATGAATGCTGCTGGGGCATTGGTCAAGCCAAAGGACATCACTAGGAACTCATAATGGCCATATCTGGTACGAAAAGCAGTCTTCGGAACATCTGAGGCTCGAATCCTCAGCTGGTGCTACCCCGATCTCAAATCAATCTTAGAATACACCTTAGCACCTTGCAACTGGTCAAACAAATCATCAATGCGCGGCAAGGATACTTGTTCTTAATGGTGACCTTGTTCAACTGGCGGTAGTCAATACACATCCGCATAGACCCATCCTTCTTCTGCACAAATAGGATGGAGCACCCCACGACGACACACTCGGTCTGATAAACCCCTTAGCCAACAACTCCTCAAGCTGCTCCTTCAATTCCTTCAACTCCTTCAGAGCCATATGGTACGGGGGAATAGAAATAGGCTGAGTGCCTGGAGCTACATCAATACAAAAATCGATATCTCGATCTGGAGGCATGCCCGAAAGGTCTGAAGGAAAGACATCCGCAAACTCTTGAACAACCGGAACTGAATCAATCATCGGAGACTCGGCGGTGGTGTCCCGCACATAAGCAAGATACGCTAGACAACCCTTCTCGACCATATGTCGAGCCTTCAGGAAGGAAATAACTCTACTAGCTGCACTGACTGAGGAACCTTTCCACTCCAGCTTAGGCAACTCAGGCATGGCCAAAGTAACCATCTTGGCATGGCAATCCAAGATGGCATGATAGGGAGATAGCCAATCCATCCCCATGATAATCTCAAAATCAACCATGTCGAGCAACAAGTGGTCCGCTCTGGTCTCGAATCCATAGAAGGTGATCACACAGGAATGATAGATCCGGTCTACCACCAAAGAATCGCCCACATGAGTGGACACATATATAGGAGAATCCAAGGACTCGCGAGGAACATCCAGAAAACAAGCAAATAAGGCTGACACATATGAATAAGTGGATCTTGGATCAAATAGCACTGATGCCTCCCTACCACATACTGAAATAGTACCTGTGATCACGGCGTCTGAGGCCACTACATCTGCTCGGGCCAGAATAACATAGAATCTGGCTCGTGTACCTGAAGACTGACCTCCGCTGGACTGAATAGGAGCTAGCTGAGCTCCCCTTGCCTGGCCTCCACCTCTTGGACGACCTATACTAGCCTGTCCTCTACCTCTGGGTGGACCGGGCGCCGGTGCTGAGTATGTAGGCTGATAACTTTGCTTAACAGTCCTGACCCGAATCTGGGACAAGTCCTCCTCATATGGCCCGACTCCCCACACTCATAACACCTCGCTGGTGGCATGGCCTACTGCCCTGAAGAAGAACCCTGGATAGCTAGGGGACGGTGAGAAACCTCTGGCATAACACTGAAGTAGGGACTAGGAGAACCCTGATGACCTGAATACCCGCCGGAGTAACCCTAAATGACTGGTGGGCGGTAAGAACTCTCCGGCAGGGCGCTGAAATAAGGCCTCACTGGAGCACCATGGTTAGGTGGTGGTGGAGCTGAATATGGAGGATTGCTTTGCTGGCCTCTACCAAACTGACCTCTACCCCTAGATGAAGCACCTCTATAATCTCCAGAAAATCTAGCCCGCTTATCCTGCTGGCCATGCTTTCTGCCCCTCGATCGGTAACCCTCGACCCGACGAGTTATCTCGACCACAAGCTTATAAGGAGTATCCATCTACACCTCTCGGGCCATGATGGCCCTAATAACCGAGTGCAATCCAGCTACAAACCTCCGCACTCTCTCCGCATCAGTAGGAAGAATCATAAGAGAATGACGAGACAACTCAGAAAACCTGGCCTCGTAGTCTATCACCGACATCTGCCCCTGCTCCAGCTGCTCAAACTGATACCACAGCTCTTCCCTTTCTGAGGGTGGAATATACCTGTCCAGGAGCATCTGAGTGAAATGCTCCCATGTGAGAGGAAGGGAACCTGCTGGCCTACCAAGGGGATAAATGACTGCCACCATCTGCGGGCCCTGCCCTCTAGCTGAAAAGTAGTGAAATCAACTCCATGGGACTCCAAGATACTCATGTTGTGCAGTCTGTCCCTGAACCTATCGATGAAGTCCTGGGAGTCCTCACCCCTTTCACCTCCGAAGACCGGAGGGTGCAATCGAGTCCATCTGTCAAGTAACTTCTGCGGATCACTGTCCGCAGGTGATCTAAGCTCTGGTGTTGCTGCTGCTGGCTGCGCTCCACCCACAAGCAGAGTACCCGAAGTCTGATATACTGCAGCTGCATGACCCGCGGCCTGGGTGGTAGAGGTCTGAACTCCCCCTACCGCCTGAGATGTGGCAGGATCCTCTAGAAATAAACCAGCCTGGGTCATAGTGTCCATGAACCTCATCATATAGCCCATGACCTCCTGGAAGCCTGGGGCAGTCATGAAATCCATTGGAGCTGGATTTGCTAGGGGCACCTCACCCTGCTCCTCAGTAATGGGATCCTCAAGGGGTGCTACTGGAGCAACTCTCGGACGCCCTCGTCCCCTACCTCGGGCCGGTGCCCTCCCCTGGCCTCTGCCACGGCCTCGGACGGCGGGGGTAACTGGCATCTCCCAGGTCTGGAACGTCGGCTGCGCATGTCCTCACCATTTGTGAGAGAATAGAAAAATGAGAACTAGTAACCATCGACTGCACGATAGAATAGGAATAAAGAGAGGTTTCTTCACACCCTATAGCCTCCCGAAGATAAATACATACGTCTCCGTATCGATCCGCAAGACTCTATTAGGTTTGCCTGTGACTTATGAGACCTACGTGAACCTAGAGCTCTGATACCATGTTGTCACGACCCAAATTCCTACTCAGGTCGTGATGGCGCCCAACACCGGAGTCAGGCAAGCCAACACTAGTTTGCTAACGTAATTACTTAAATTAATGAGATGTTCAAATACTTGTCCAGTTTTAATTTAAGAAATCCTTTAATGAAAGTGAGGAAGTGAGGCAAATTGTTTTGAAGTAACTCAAAAATCGTTTGCCAGCATAAAAAGAGTAGCAAATTACTAGCGAGTCAACTATGTGTGCCAAGCCCTAGTGTCTCAAGTCCACAGGCAACTAGTGGAATATACAAAGCTAGACAAAAATAGAAGTACTACTATCTGAAAAGAATAGACGGGAGTGTCCCAAAATTAGTAGAAAATTCCACAGTGCTGCTGAGGAACGCCAAGAGTAGCAGCTCACCGTGTAGTCGGGTCCAAACAGTACTCTCAATGACGGACACCGGAATAGTGACCAGGTGCAACAACCTCAGAACCTGTACAATTAAGTACAGAATCGTAGCATGAGTACATATAAACAAATATGTTCCCAGTGAGTTTCCTGTCTAAACTTTAAGAAGTAGTGACAAGAGGTAGACATATTATTCACTAGGATCATTAGCACTAGTATAATTAAATAAATCTAGACAGGATTAACAGTCATGGAAATCAAGTAGACATGGAATATCAAGTAATGTGAACTAAAGTCTACCTGCAAGTGTCAAATAATAATGTCCATAAAAGTCCCAAGTCCCCTCCACTAAGAATAATTTATTTGATAATAACAATAAGACTCAGTCAAATACATAGCACATAATATGCCGAAGCGTACGGCCGAAGCGACGCGAAAATAAATGTGCACTGCCGAGGGTCGAGTGACATGAACCATATATGCATCTTACAAGATTGTAAAGGAGAATCACCTTGCGTAGAATTACTTCTCGGGTCAAGAACGCGCCCGAAACTCCAAACATTACACCCGAGGACTCGAAACTAGTCAAATGATATCTAAATATGTCAATGCATGCTCAAAGTATGGAAATTCTCCTACTTATTTAGTAAATTCACTATTCTTAAAGAAATCCCAAAGTACACCCCGGCCCCACATGCTTGGATTCCGGAAATTTTCGAAGATAACACTCACCCATAGCCTAAGGATCATTAATATATAGTTTTTGTATGATTTCATGGTAGAAAACTGGTGAAATTCCCTAAAGTTCTTCAACCCTAGGTTTTCACTCTAACCCCTTTGATTTCCACTAATTAGATGTTAATCTACCTAAGTTTTGGTGCATTAATCTAAAATTTAAATGGGAATTACTTACCTCTTAGTAGCTAGGCCGAATACCCTCTTGAAAGCTCTTAAAATCGCCAATGGAGGAGAAGAAATTGTGAAAAGGGCCAAATCCTGTATTAAATGAGATCACTGCCTTCAGTGATCTCGCACCTGCGGCTCGAGGACCGCACCTGCGGTGTCGTACCTGCGAGCCAAAGTTCGCACCTGCGGAAGTGGCCTAGGAGGCCTGGGTCCGCACCTATGGAGGAAGTCCCGCACCAGCGGGTCCGCGCCTGCAGAAAGAGGTCCGAACCTGCGGTTTGGACCAGCTCCCCTGGGTGTCGCACTTGCGGAGCCTTTACCGCAGGGGCGGTCTCGCACCTGCAACATGGGCAACCGCACCTGTGGTCACACCAGATATGGTGCACCAGCAGCTGAAGCTGCTGGTTTTTGGCTCCGTTTGGTGCCCGGGAGGCACCTGGGCCCACCCGAGCCCCTGTGCAATTATACCAACAAGTCCTAAATTATATTACGAACTCGCTCGAGCCTTCGGAACACCCAAAACAATGCTAAAAATCAAAATCACCCCTTAAAACCCCTAGAATCAAACTTGAATTTCTAAGTTCTTGAATTCGGTTTCAATGCGCCGAACCGGCCTGTACTACTCGGAATGGCACCAAATTTTGCAAGCAAGTCATAAATGACATAACAAAACTATTCCCGGTCTCGAAATTCTGTTCGGACCTTGATAACACAAAAACACGTTCCAACCCAAATTATGAACTTAAGGAAACTCTGCTTTCGCTATTTGGCGTCGAAATGCTCCCAGGTCATCCAAAATCCATTCCGGACATACATACAAGTCCGAAATCATCATACAAAGCTACTGGAATTGCCGAAACTCGATTCCGAGGTTGTTTACTCAAAATGTGACCGAAGTCAAACTTGGCCTTAAAAGCCAACCTTAAGGAACTAAGTGTTCCTATACCATCCTAAACACTTCTGAATCCCGAACCACCCGTCCCCGCAAGTCACAAATCACGATAAGCCACTACAGAAAGTCTTATTTAGGGAAACGGGGTCCGAATACGCGAAACGATCGGTCGGGTCGTTACATGTAGGTACCCTAATATACCTTAAATATTAGGTAGTGACTCTTTTTATCAATTTTAGACGGACCGCTAGTTGTATTATATTTTGACATGTGCAAAATAGGGTGAAACACCCGTAATAAAAGGTGCAACACAGTCAAATATTCTTAACAACCATGGAAGATGAGTGCTTCCCCGTTACCGATTCCAAAAAGTTTAAAATACCCAATACTCTAAAATATGACGGGACATTAGATCCGCGGGCTCATGTCATATCATTCACCACTAAAGTGAAAGGCAATAACTTGACCAAGTAGGAAATTGTGTCGGTGTTGGTGAAAAAGTTCGGATAACTCGTGACCAAAGGCAATAGCCCTAAGATAGTTTACTGAACTTGCAAAAGCTTTTACTAAGGCCCATTTGGAAGCACAAAAGGTAGAAAACGAATGGAAGGCATTTTCAAAATACAACAGGGAATTACAGAGTTGCTCAGGGACTTCGTAGATCGGTTCTAGAGGGATAAGATGCTTTTACTTCCTTGTCACGACCCAAAAATCCACCAAGTCGTGATGACACTTAACGTAACCTACTAGGTAAGCCAAATAGTATGAGTCACTACTATAATGAGTCATCAACAATATTAATAAAACTGCAAAAGAGCTCAATACAAATATCCGAAGGACTGGTAGAACAAGGGATGAGCAACTATGATTTGAACAACATTTTTTTAAAGATTACATTAAAAGATATGAGGTCCTAACCTACCATGAACAAATGGTAACTTGAATCTGAGACGCATCTACGATTTGAGTTCCTGCCTTCGTCATCCACATCAGCTCAGATCCAAGATTTGTAAGCAAGGTGTAGAAGTCTAGTATGAGTACAATCACAGCCAGTACCTAGTAAAGATCAAGACTAACCTCAGTGAAGTAGTGACGAGGTTCAAGTAATGTGATGTCACGACCTAAAATCCCGCCTTGAGTATCGTGATGGCACTTTGTCTCTAAGACTAGGTAAGCCAGTTACTCACAACAGTTAAACCAATTAACATGATAATGTTAAATCAGAATTTAATATAAATATCAAATAGGTTATATAATCCTACACGACAATAATCAAAACCATCCTCCCAAGACTAGGTAGTACATAGTCACAAACTCTAACTGAATAAATAGAAATATCTAAAATCAACATACAATATTGTTGGGAAAGCGAATTAATAGTACAATTCAAAGGCAAAGAACTCCAAGGGACTGCGGCGATCGAAAAGCTCTACCTTGAATCCTCGCGATCAAAGAAGCTAATACAACCTGGGGCCACAGTCTCCAACACCTTGATCTACAAAAAGATATGCAGAAGTGTAGTACGAGTACACCATAGTTGGTACACAGTAAGTATCAAGACTAACCTCGGTGAAGTAGTATGAGGTACAAGTCAAGACACCTAATAAGCATAATAACTTGTGCAGTATATCCGTATAAAGCTAACAAGGGAAGTATTAAACAGTAAATAGAAACAAGGAATAAACATGTGGTAAGATAGTAAAGTAATCCGGACACGGTTAAAGTACTAGTGAGATCAATTAAGGAAAACAAATGACAACTGAATAATCAAGAGTCACGACGCCTGTTTAGGAAGTCGTGATGGCACCTAGTCTCTATGACTAAGTAATCCTAATATTTGACAACAATTAAATAAATGTAATTAACAAAATAATCAACCTGGTTTGATAAACTCATATAACTACTAAAAAGCAAAGTCTCAACCATACAATTCCCATGAATTGGGGATCAGAGTCATAAGCACTATGAAATAACTAAAACATCTGATACATCACTATTTGAGAGAACATACAACAGTAACCGAGAATAAGGGAAGGGGACTCTGAGGCATGCGGATGCCAAGCAGGAATACCGTAAAGTCTCCGGTAAAAGAAGCTAGTAGGAAATGCCTCTCAACCGGCACGCGCAGACATACCTGGATCTGCACAAAAAGATGTTCAGAAGCATAGTAAGAGTACACCACAACGGTACCTAGTAAGTATCAAGCCTAATCTCAGTAGAGTAGTGACGAGGCCATGTCAAAACACTTATTAGGATATGAAATAGACAATATAAAAATGTAATACGCATAAGTGACAGAATATGAAGAATAATAGATACGGAACAAGATAATAACAAGAACTAGTACGAGAAGTTAACAATAGAACTAACATTAAAGAAGCAACTAAAGTGCTACAACGATCATGCATGGACTACAAGTGCTAGAATAATAAAGAATGAAGTAACAAGAAATGTTCCTTCCGCTATACTTTGCAGCATGAAACAAATAGAAAGAAACACATCGAGGTATCGCCTCGTGTATAGCCAAAACAAACCAAGGTACTGCCTCATATAATCAACAATCACAACCGAAGTACCGTCCCCTATTCACATTTCTTAATTTCAATCACAATCTTTCCTTATATAACCGCGTGAGACTTAAATTTGAAATAGGTTTTGAAAATAGTATTCCTGAATTAGCTACACATACGCTTTGCCCACCTTATGACACCTTGTGGCTTCATGTAGTTCCCCTACAAGCAATCACGCACATAAGTCCCGCCCTATACCTCTGCATGCACATCAACCCAAGCCTTATACTGCCGCATGCGCATCAATATTATATCACAATAACAATTCGCACATCAAGTGCCCATATATCACAACTTTCCAACAATAAAAATATCAAAGTTTCCACAACAATAACTTATGGATCCAACACAACGTATACGAGAAAATTGACAACAACGGTGGATGAGAAACACTCAACAAGGTAGATGTTTCAACAAAAACCAACATCGCCTCAACGTAATAACGACTTCCACAATTTCAACACCAAATAATTCAACAATGGGAGAAATAATGTATAACTACAATATTAGATAAGACTAACTTCGTAGTAGAAGAGATAATACTCAACAATGAGTATGAAATGATGGAAATCAACAAGTAAAGGGATAACATGAACAATTACTTCAACAATGATAATTAACAATGAAGAAATAGCATGTAACAATAAAGAAGACAAGTTTAACAAAATCATGGGAGCAATTTAGCAAGTAGGATGTAGAACAAGTACTAGACAAGTCAACTAAGGCATTTAAGGATATTCTAACACAAATAAGGATAATTTGATAATGAGAGTTTAGAACATAATAGGGTATTAATAAATCATGGAAATAGTCTAAATATCCTGAACTGATCAAATACTACGTACAACCAGTGTGCCCACTCATCACCTTGCATACACAAATTTCACTTAGCACAATTGAATAAAACAATACCAATCCTTTCCCCACACGAGGTTAGGCAAGACACTTACCTTGATTAGGAAAATTCAATACTCGGAAATTGCTTTTCCATTAAAATATGTCTCCACACGGCTCAAATCTAACCAAATCGACTCAATATCATCAAAGAATGCTAGGGCATTCAATTGAAATAGATAAAGCTATAATTTTTACACTTTTCCCAAAAAGTCAACAAAAGTCAACTCGAGGCTCACTCGGTCATAACCCGGGTCCAATGGTAGATTGTGTCTACCCATGACCCCACGAGTTTATATAAGTGATTACTTTCCAAATCCAAGCCCAAATCGGCTCTCAAAATGCAATTTCTTATTTTTCAAAAACTTGACAACGTTGCATAGATTTCTACTTTGATTCACATGATTTTGATGTTAAAATCTAGGATATGTTGATTGAATATGATTAGAAATAGATTAGAATCAATTACCCAAGGTTGTATGTGAAATGTTCCTCTACAAATCGCCCTTTTACCGATTCTAGGGTTCAAAAGTAAGAGAATGAACTGAAAAATCCCGTCTCGTAGCTATTTGATCAATTGGAGATACAGAAAATGCGATATGGGTTTGCAATTGTGAACCCTCGACTCTTCGCAAATACAAAGGTTGGATCGCATTTGCAACTAGTGTTGACCTCGCAATTACGATCCTAGCCCATCCCCAAAGACTTCACAAATGCAAACCCAGCAGTCTTGGCATGACTTCGCAAATGCGAACCAAGATCTCACAAATGCGAGATCACAGACCTACAGAAAAACCAGCAAAATTTGATTTCCAACAACACTACGCTAAGCGTCCGAAACTCACCCAAGCCCTCGGGGATCCAAACCAAACATCCACACAAGTCTTAGAAAATTATCCAAACTCGCTCGCGTGATTATAACACAAAAATAACATCTAAAACTACGAATTGAACTCAAAGATGCATAGTTTTCAAAGAGATTTTGAAGAACTTCTAAAATTAAACCTAAGAGTCTGAATCCTATCAAATCAACTCCGAACGACGCCAAATTGTGCATACAAATTCTAAATGCCATAACAGACCTATTCCAAGTCCCAAAACAAAATTCTGAGCTCAATATCTAAAAGTCAACCTATGGCTAGACTTTTCAACTTAAATTTGCCAAATTTCGACAAAACAACACAGATAAATCTACGGACTTCAAAAATCAATTACGGGCATACGCCCAAGTCTTCATTCATGGTACGAAGATATCGAAGTCATAAAAATACAGTTTCGGGGTCATTTTGACAAAAAGTCAAAGTTTAGTAAACATTTTAATATTTAAACTTATAAGTCTAGAATTAGGGGTCCAAATCAACCCGAAAACTTCCCGGGACGAAACTAATCAACCCCGGAATTCATAAATACATAAACACAAGTGTGAAGCAATGGAAGGGGTAACGAGGCGCAAATACACAAAATGATCGATCAGGTCATTACATCATGCCGTTCTAACACCCGTTTCACAACAAAATTACTCCGAGATGCCTCATCTCATAATTACAATTCGCGAGTCCCAAATCACATATCATATGCTCATGGCACCTCGTGCCCATATTATTAATCACAACCACACGGATAACTCGCGTGACAATATCTCAATCTTCCTGGCATGATCACAGGCTCAATATCACCATCCTCCCGGCATGATCACATGCTCAATATCATAGTTCGCCCGGCGTGGTCACAAGCTTAACATCACAACGAAAGAAGATATACAAGAATACATGTTCATATTTAATGAATGTCAAGTTTCATAGTCCTAAACTGGTATAAATGACAAGCATGTGCAAGTGTATTGTTACAGTCCAAGTCAACGAGTAATATCAAAGTCATCGAGTAGCTCATTGGAGAAGACACAACGAGTCACGTGAGGTGCATGACGCGCACAAGGAAAATCAAACAATCACATGAATATCATCAATATTATGCCCCCAGGCCGTCATATATTATACGTGGGATAATCACCATTATCTCACCGTACTGACACTGTCATAATAGCCACACGTATTGCTCCGCCCAAACAATATCATAATAGCAATTTGTATCACTCCGCCTAGAGAATGTATCAATAGCCACATGTATCACTCTACCTAGACAATATATCAATATCCTTCCCATATCACTCCACCTAGAAATTATATCAATAGACACATGTATCACTCCACACAATCAACAACAATGAGAATCCATCATTATGTTTCATATAACAACAATAAGCATAACTCATAGGGTCTACTGCATATCATCAATAAAGTCCTGGAGGTCCACCTAACGATTAGTACCTATGAACATTAGAGGATCCAACTTCACCCTGGAACTAGCAGAATCCCCTGGTTGACTAGAAGAAGTAGGTGTAATCTTCCATCTATGGGCCTTGGAAGCCACTATCTGAGCTAGCATCTGTATGGCTCCCCTAAGATCCCCATTAGAAATAGTGGGACCGGAAGCTGGGGCAGGAGGTGGAATAGTTGAACCCTCAGTAGGAGTAGGGATTGATGCAATCAGAGCATGAGTGTAGACATGTAATTTTTGACCCTTCCAGAGATTTTACACATTTTAGTGTTTAACAATGTAGTTTAGGTCTAATATCGTTATATTAACTAGTTTTGACTCTTTTAGTTTATTTTAAGCACAAAAATTAAAAATTACAAAAATAGTTCCATATTTCTCTAATTAATTCACGTATTAAGTATTTTTTGAAAGATATTATTGTAACCCATTTTTATTTTTAGTATAACTCTTGAAAATACAAAAAATAGTTTCAACTTTATTTTTTCAATTAAGAATTATTTTTTATATTTTTCTTATAATATTTTATATTACTTTAGAATTGAATTAAGTTTCCAGCTTTTTCTTAGTCCCAATTTTGTAGAAGTTTAGAGCCCAATAGCTACCAAATGCCCAATTTCGGACAGCCCATCAAACCTTTATACCCTAACTCACCCTTACACCCTAACACTATAACCTAAGAGACTTTTTCTTCAACCTTAGAGACCTCTCACACACAAAATCCCCTAGCAGTCACCCTCACACCCCTCCACAAACCCGCCGAACAACCACCACCCCACAACCAATCGCCACCCCTAACAGAGAATACTCCAGCTGCCAGCGAAAATGGACGAAAGAAATAGAGGATGGACAACGACAAAGAAAATGCAATAGAGAAGATTAGGAGATGGGTTTAGAAACGAGATAAATATGAGTGTTTGAGTACATTTTGTTTTCAACAAGTTAATAGTGTAGTCAAACCTTATTTCCCTTTTTTTTTGCTTTTAATCAAATCTGGAAACTTTGCCAAAAAGAATGTGAATCCAGGAATTCTTACTTAGTTGCCATAGTACCTAACCCACCCTTATATCAGTTATACTCAACGACAGAAAATGGCCGACGTCCAGTGACCGGAGTCCGGCGAGATTCAACCTCCGTCATCCCTCGGCACCGACACTTTGTAGACCTGTCTCTATAACTCTGTTAACTGTAAAAAAAATCCGAGTTCTCACTGAGTCGAGGTTCCGGAGTTACGGTCTTGGTCAGCTTTTGGTTTTGAGCAAACCAATTCAGACCCTTCTTTCTAAAGGTTATTTTTGCACTCTACTACTCTTCTTCGTTAAAACACTATGTTGATGTCTTTGTTTAGTTGTTTTGAGTTGAACAAAATGTCACATTTCTAATAAGCATGTTAATATTTTTAATTTAATCTTTTGTTTGTTTATGTCATATCTAATGTTTCTCTTTGGTAAATGTTTAGTCATTTCTGTTTGTTAGTATAATGATGAACGTCGTAGATTGCTTTAGGCGTGATTAATACATTATCGTGACTATGGGTATGGTTCCCGTGGCATAGTCATGATACTATGCGTAGTAAAATTAGGCAGTGTAGTAGCTGAGGGAATATCCTCACCCCTTGGGTGTTCACCCGCATCACCAGGTATTGAATAAACTGCCACTCCTGGGGTTGCATTGGCTCCTTGGCCAGTTCTTGCTTTCTTAACAAGCGACATATACTAAAAATTAGAGCAATGCACGAGTTATAGAAGGAACAGTCTTACAATCAGCTCTATCGCACGATCTAGAACATAAAAAAGTGTATTATTCCTAAATGCCCTAGTAGCCTCCTAATTATAGACATGGTCGACCACACCGATATGAAAGGACACAACTAAACACGGCTCCGAGACATCCTAGAACACTTTAAAACCTTACGCTACGATACCCATCTTGTTATGCTCCGACCTCGGGGAGCGCGATCGGCGCTCAACCGAGATAATTCGGCCAAGCAAGCCTATACAATGCCTTCTACCCAAACTCACCCATGAATAATAGTGAAGATATATTTCATTAATTAGAAAATGAGGCTTCCTACTCTCTCCCTAAAGCACACCCCTCACTCAAAAAAGGAGGATTTTGCCTTCTGAACAAGACCCTATGGCTTATAATCAAATGGGGTCGGTTTTAAAAATACAAAATGGACCCTCCGAACTCAACTTTGAGGTCGTAGAGTGCACCGCATATCAGGTATGTAGTCGGCAAAATGGAACGCGAAAGTTGTCCCAAAAACTAGGTTGCTCTGGTCCAGTCTGCGGCCACGTCTGCGACCCGCATTTCAATTATGCGATCGCAGAATGGTGTGTAGAATCACCCCCCCAAATGTTAATTGCTTGTTCTACGACGGATATGCAGCCCACAAAATGATTATGTGGTCGCATAGTTGACCGCAAAACAACCTCCAAAGCTGTCCCATTTCTCTGCTTCACTCTGCGGCGGATCTGAGCTCTGCATATCAGCTATGCGGTCACATAATGGACCGTACAAATGCCCTGTTCTACAACAACTTTTCTTCAACTCCCCAACGCTCTATTCAACCCAAAAAGTTTGTACCTCAAATACAGTAGCCTACCTCGGCACCACGAAACCCTGAGTTTTAGGTGATATTTTACGGGGCCTACACTATCAGAAGCCACCTGGCGTGGTCACATGCTCAATATCACCATCCGCCTGGCATGGACACATGCTTACTATAACAATCCGCCCCATGTGGTCCCAAGATCAGCATCACAATGAAAGCATATATATATAAGAATACATGTGCATGATCATAAATGTCAAGTTTCATACTCTTGAACAGGTATAAATGACATGCTGCAGTGTATTCATGTGCGAGTGTACTATTATAGTCCAAGTCAACAAGTAATATCAATGATATCAAGTAGCTCATTGGAAACAACACAACAAGTCATGTAAGGAGCATGACACACACAAGGAAAATCATATCATCGCACAAATATCATCAACGTTATACCCCTAAGACGTCACATATCATCCATGACATAGCCACTCCTATCTCTCCGTGTTGACAATGTCATAATAGGCACCCGTATCACTCCGCCTAAACAATAAGAAAATTTATACCTTTATCACCGCTCCCACAAAATGTATCAATAGACACCCGTATCACTCCACCTAGACACTATATCAATAGCCACCTGTATCCCAAACAATATATCAATAACCACTCGTCTCACTTCGCACAATCAATAATAGTGAAATGCCACCCTTATGCTCCTAATAGAAACAATCAATCCACATAACAAATCCATGTGTGCCAACATAACATCAACACGACATATCAAGTCGTACCACAAGTCCCCATAGCAACAACCTTTCGAAAACAACAATACCATTATCACCACAGCATATACCTTATGGATCAACCATAATGTATACAAGATTCTCAATAGCAACAAAATGAAATGGGAAAATAACTCAACAATGTAAGATACCCCATTAGACAACAAATTCAACTAAAACAGATTGATGGTTTTCAATAACTTCAACTTCAATTAATTGCTTAAGAATAAACTCAATAATAAAGGTATTCCCATGAAATGTCAACTTCAAATTCTAGTATATAACATAAGCTAAGCATGTAAAGTATAAGAAGGGATATCATATAATAACAAATTCAAATAAGAATCACTCAACAATAAAATATGTAACATGACAATAAAAGAGGCAACAACTTCAAATAAACATATAAGAGTAAACTTGATAAATAAAAGATAGAACATGTCCAACCAATTTCAAATAAAGCATGTAAGGGTAAACATAACATGGAGGATATAACATGATATAACAACTTCAATAAATGCATGAAAGAATCCTAGGAGTCTAAACTAGTCAAATACCACATATAAGCCCATGTACACACTCGTCACCTCACGCATGTCTTCCACATAATTCAAATAATACGATCAACCCAAATCCTAAAGGGTAGTTCCCCCACACAATGTTAGGCAGTATACTTACCTCAAAGAAGCTAAATTAATACTCTAAGAAGCTCCTCCCGTGCGAAACAACCTCCGGACGTCTCGAATCAAGACAAAATAACTTAATATCATAAATAAAAGCCAAAGGAAAAAATTCCGCATAGTAAAGCTCCGATCTTGAACAAGAATAAAAAAGTCAACCTCGAGCCCCACCTCAGGACTAGAAAAACTCACAAAATACGAACACCCATTCTGGCATGAGTCTAATTATGCCAAAATCATCCAATTTCGTCCTCAAATCGGCCTTCAAATCATCAATTTATGTCGTAAATGAGTTTTTTTATTACTAAAATCCCCAATTTCTGCAATTCTAATTAGCAACTAAATGATACAAACAAGGGCGCAATGTCACGACCTCAATTTCCCTCCGTTGGGTATCGTGACGGCACCTAGTCCCTACGACTAGGTAAAACTAAAACTTACGGAGAAATACAAGCAACGTAATAATTGAAATAGAAAAGAAGAAGAAGACACATAATTCAGCCACTCGGCATATTTTACTTCCCAAAACCCGGAATGTCACGACAGTCACAAGCTCTGTACTAAATATAGCTCTATACAAAGAAGTAGCAGAAATACATAAGTCATCTATGCCTATACTAGAGTAGAAGGGGACTCGTGGGATTCTGCGGACGCGGCAGAATTACCTCGCGGTCTTCTGGCAGCTGCTAAAGCGACTCCTAGCCACGAAACTGGGAGCTAGTACCTGGATCTGCACATGGAAAAACATGCGCAGGAAAGGGCATGAGTACTCCACAATTGGTACCCAGTAAGTACCAAGCCTAACCCCAATCAAGTAGTGACGAGGCTAGGTTAAGGCTCTACATGATTTTTATAGTAAAACAGTCTAAAAATTGAACAGAGAGAGATAATAAACTAAGGTAAAACAGTAGAAATGATAAGCTGAAAGGAAATAGTAAAAAGGAGCCCTCGGCTCAGCACAACGTATCTCACAGTAGCAGATATGCATGCAGTACACGGGGAAAGCTCCCGGAATCTAGTCCGTAGTCCCAATTTAAATATGCGATGCAGTACAGGGGAAAAGCTCCCGGAATCTCGTTCGTAGTCCCAATTTAAATATGCAATACAGTACAGGGGGAAAGCTCCCGGAATCTCGTCCGAAGTCCCAATTTAAATATACAATGCAAATGAATATCGAATACAGTTATTTGAACAGTTCAGGAAGAATCACAAGAAAATACGGATAAAACAACCTAAACATGGTGCAAATAGTAACAATGAGGGGAAACTCAAGTAAAATAGGTAGGCATGCTTATTCCTAACCTAAATTGCACGGTTAGTACATGAAACAATGAAATAGGGATAAAATGATTTATGTCATGAAAGGAGAAATGGAGTTTTAGAACCAATAGCTCGTGTACGCACTCGTCACATCACGTACACGTTGCCAATATAACAAAAACAATATCAAAACAACCTAAGGGGAAGTCCCCAACACAAAGTTAGGGATAACAAATACAGAGTTAGGCAAGCCACTTACCTCGACTGCGCTAATCAACTAAAACCACGCTCTTGCCACGAGTATCCGACTCCGAATGCCCCAAATCTATTCAATTTGATTGCATAATGTAAATATAACTTTAAAGAATCAAAACAACTAATAAGTTCGAAGCTAATACGCGAAATTAGGAAATTTTCCCAAAAAGTCCCTCAAGCCCACGTCTCGGAATCGGGTAAAAATTATAAATTCCGAACTCCTATTCGCTCACGAGTCTAACCATATAATAATTACTCAAATCGGATATCAAAATCCTAATCAAAACCCAAGAATTCGGCCTAGGAACTTTATCCCATTTTCCCCAATTTTCCACCATAATTTCGAATTTAAAGGATGGATTAAGGAGTATAGTCATGGAAATTAGCCTAAACCGAGTAGGAATCACTTACCTAAATTTCCCAGGTGAAAATCTCCCCAAAAATCGCACTTTCCTGAGCTCCCAACTTCAAAATATGAAAAATAGTTCAAACCCTCGTTTTTAGGTCTTTTTAGAATCTGCCCAGGCTTTTCTTCACTGCGATCGCGGACATCCAGTCGCGATTGCGAAGAACAACACACACGCGCCCCTCTGATACACTACGCGAACACGAGAATGGGTTCGCGATCGTGGTTCTCAATTACCTCAACCCTACGCGATCGCGGTTGGCTTCACGCGACCGCATAGAGGAACACTCAAAACTCTGCCGCCTAATCTATTCTATGCGAACGCCACACAGATCCCGCGAACGCAGTGGTCAAGGTTGCCCACTTTACGCGATCACATTCCATTTCTCGCTATCGCGATTCATAAAAATACGCCTGGCCTCAATCACTCTACGCGATCGCGATGAACAAATACTTGCTGCTATAAAACCAGAAAACCAGCAAAATACCTAAGGCCAAAAATGCCCGTTTGAGCATCCCAAACACACCCGAGGCCCTCGAGACCTCAACCAAACTTACCAACCAATCCTAATACCTCATTCAAACTTAGTCGGGCCTTCAAAACACATCCCGTATCATCAAAATCACCAATTATGCAGGGATTCAAGCCTAAGAACTTATGAAATTTCCAAAATTCAAAACCGACGCCGAAACACGTCAAAACTAGTCCGAATGATCTCAAATTTTATGCACAGGCCAGAAATGACACTACTGACCTACACCCACTCTCAGAATTGCATTCCGAGCCCGATATCAAAATTTCACCTATCGGCCGAAATCGCCGAAATTCTAACTTTCGCCAATTCAAGCCTAAATCTACTACAGACCTCGAAAACACATTCCGCACACTTTTGTAACCCCGAAATCACCCAACGGAGCTAACAGAGTCGAAGGAATTCCATTCCGGATCCGTCTTCATACAGTTCCAACTACGATCCGATTTCTAAAGCTTAAAATCACATATAAGGACTATTTGTCCAAAAACTCTCCGAATTTCACCACTCAACGTTTCGACAAGTCCCAAAAGCAGAAATAGACATGGGAAAATCAATTATTAGGGGATCGGGGCGCTAATTCTCAAAATGACCGACCTGGTCGTTACATGCAATCGTGTAATATAACCAAATCCGGGTCAAAAGTCTTTACTCGTATCCAAATCATGAAAATCCTCTCCAAAATAGCCCCAAGACGAGCTCTCTAACTCAAAAAGTGATAAATTATCAAAAGCCCTTGAAATATAGTACTTATAAGCCTGCCCTGGTATTACTCATCGTGATCACAGAATGACCTTCGCGATCACGAAGACAAAACTTAATAGTTGCCCAAAACATCCTACACAAACACGACGCACAGGTCGCGAATGCGGTGCTCAAAGTGACATACCCTACGCAAACGCAACTCCAATCTCGCAAATGCGAAGGGTAATTCCCTGACCCTTCTCTGCATTTGCTTCAGCGTGAATGCGGCAACTAGCACAAAAACACGAAGGCAACAGTCATCCTATCTTCTCGAATGTTGTTTTCTCTTTGTGACCGCGAAGAACAAAATGCATGCTGCCAAAATCGCTCTACACAAATGCGACTCCTTAGTCGCGATCGCGACGAAGAATACCAGATATCAGCTAAAAGCAATTCAAAATAAAGAGATACGACCCGTAGCACATCCGAAACACATTTGAGGCCCCCGAAGACCCGTCTATTCATACCAACCAATCCCATAACATAACACGGACCTTCTTGAGGCCTCAAATCTCATCAAACAACATTAAAACAATGAATAGCACCTCAATTTAAGCGTAATGAACTTTCAACTTCAAAAAATCATGCCAAACCATATCAAATCAACTTAGAATGACCTCAAATTTTGCATGTAAGTCCAAATGACACAACGAAGATGTACCAACTCCCAGAACTACAATCTGAACCCGATATCAACAAGGTCAACTCCCGGTCAAACTTCCCAACCTTCAAAACCTTCAACTTTCCAACTTTCACTAAAAATCGTCAAATCAACATACGGATCTCCAAATCCAAATTCGGACATACGCCTAAGTCAAAAATCACCATACAAAGCTATTGGAATCATCATAGCACCATTTTTGAGTCGTCAACACAAAAGTCAAACTCCGGTCGATTCTTACCACCGAAGGTTCTAAAACAAGAATCATCCTACCAAATAAATCATGAGTTGCCTGAAAACCGAGATCGACCATGCAACAAGTCAAAATGCATAATACAAAGCTACTTAAGACCTTAAATCATCGAACAAAATGCTAAAGCTCAAAACGACCGCTCGGGTCGTTACATGTGATGCTCACTAGTAAAATAACCTGTGCGATATATCAAACACCAA
This sequence comes from Nicotiana undulata, assembly GCA_005239495.1. NCBI lineage: Eukaryota > Viridiplantae > Streptophyta > Magnoliopsida > Solanales > Solanaceae > Nicotiana > Nicotiana undulata. The sequence goes on along the minus strand of ML272322.1, from coordinate 74,063 downwards.
CTATAAAAGTTTAGCAGAAAAGAAATAACAATAATTTCATCATAACAGTTATAACAATTCAATGGAAGTAAAGCCTCAGCTTCAATAATAAGTTATCAAATACTAACGCACATATATGACACCTCGTTCCACATTATTAGTCACACTCACACGCCAAAGACATTGTGCCACAATATCTATAAACGCTCGCATGGAAAATACCTCGTGCTCTCACGACAAAGACCACGTGCCAATATCAATAACACTTGCATGACAAAGACCTTGTGCTTGCACAATAGACCTCGTGACACAATGTGATCACACTCGCACTGCAAAGAACTCGTGCCACAATATAATTACACTCGCATGAAAAAGACCTTGTGCTCGCACGTCAAAGACCTCGTGCTCGCACGTCAAAGACCTCGTGCTAATACCCAGACAACCAGCTCAACATGTCCCCATGTGACACAAAATCACAAACAATAACACAAGGTTTTTATCACGGATATATGTTCATAAATTATTAACAAAGTACACAAGGACATGAAAAATAGCAACATATATATGAGTATCTATAAATTAAGGCATTAGTAGGGATAAAACAAGTGTAGTGATCATGTTCACATAGCCGCAAAGTGATTAAGAATGTTTCGTATGAAAAACATCCTCAAATTAAGGCATATTTATAGCCTAATATCTATTCCAGTCACAAGACACATATTCAGCCGTGTACATGCTCGCCACCTCGTGCACACGTTGCCTTTACATAACGTAAATAAGCAAATACAACCAAATCCTAAGAGGTTTTCCCCGGACAAGGTTAGGCAAGATACTTACCTCAAAAAAGCCAATTCGATACTATAATGATGCCTTTTTGTGCGAATCGACCTCAGAACGGCTAAAGTTTTCTATAAACAACTCAACGACATCAAATAATACATTAGGAATCAAACCTAAATAATAAAGGTCGAATGTGTAATCAAATACTCAAAGTTAATTGAAACTTCAACCTAGGCTCGCACCCCAGAACCCGACAAAACTCAAAACTTTCGAATACTCATTCGAATACGAGTCCAACCATAAAAGATTCATCCAAATATGACTCCGACTCAATGTTCAAATCTCTATCTTTTTACTTTAGAACAGTTTTGCCAAAAGCCCCAAATTGCACTTACTTATCTTTCAAGCCAAAACCCTCTTTTCTTCTTCAAGATTCCTTGATTTAGAGCCAAAAGCAATGATAGATTCATGTTGTAATCATAAGTTCGAGTTAGTATTACTTACCCCAATAAACCAGATAAAAACTCCCTAAAAGTTGTGCCACGACTCCAATTTTTCCTCCGTAGGATGTCGTGATGGCGCCTAGTATCTACGACCAGGTAAGCCTAACAAATAATAATAACTTGAAAACAATAATTATAAAAATACTAAAACAAAGCTGAATAACTTCGATAACCTTCCGAAAAATAGAATCTCATCAATACACTCCCCAAGAACGGTAGAACAGAGTCGCAAGCTCTACAAATTAATCTAAAGTGTCTAGTACATCACTTTCTAAAAGAAAATACAACAGTAGAAAAAGTAAAGGAGAGTGAATCCGAGGCCTATGGACGGTGACATACATACCTTGAAGTCTGCATAAAGAAGCAACGGACGATTTCTAATGACCGACACGAGTGGATGTACTTGGATCTGTACAAAATGTGCAGAAGCGTAGTATGAGTACACCACAAGGATGCCCAGTAAGTATCAAGCCTAACCTCGGTATAATAGCGACGAGGCAAGGTCAAGACACCAACTAGGAAATAAATAAATAAAATCAAACCATAAGAATGAATAATAATGAAAATAGAGAAATAACTGATATGAACAAGATAATAACGTGAACTAATACCTGAAATTTGAAAATGGAATTAACATAAAGAAGAATCTAAAGAGAACCAAAATTATCATATACGGCCAACAGTTTCTATACAAGGAAGAACAAAACAACAAGAAATGTTCTCACCAAAACTACTTGCAAAAGGAGGTAAACAACAAGACCACAACGAGTTACCGCCTCGTGTACAATAAGAATCACTACCGAAGGACCGACTTGTATAAATCAAGAATCACGATTGAGGTACTGTCTCGTATTCACAATTCACAATCTCAATCACAATCTTTTCTTATACCGCCGCATGAGCGTTACTTTTGAAATATGTATTGAAAATAGTTTTACCGAAATTGCTACATGCACTTTAGTTCACCTTATGGCGCTGTATGGCTTCACTTAGCTCCCCTACAAGCAACATGCAGATAAGTCCCACGTTATATTGCTGTCTGCACATTAACCCCAAGTCTTATACCGTCGCATGCGCGTCAATAAGATATCACAATAACAACTCGCACCACAAGTGCCCATATATCACAACTTGCCTACAATCAACAATATCAATGTTTCCACAACAATAGGTCATGGCTCCACCACAACGTGTAAAGGAATATTAAGAACAACAATTAATGTAAAAGGCTCAACAATAAAGGTGTTTCAACAATAGTTATTTCGCCTCAACGTGATAACGACTTTCACAACTTCAACACCAATAACTCATCAATGAGAGATAATTTATAACAGTGTTATTAAATACGAATAACTCACAATGGAAGAGATATCAAGTAACAATGACTACAAATAATTGAAATCAGCAAGGGAAGGGATAACATGTACAATAACTTCAAATAATGATAATCAATAATGAGAGAGATAACACGAACAGTAAATTGCAATAATGATAATCAACAATATGAGAGATAACATGTAACATTAATAGAAGCCACAAGTTCAACTAAGCATGAGAGAAATTTAACAATTAGAATGTGGAACAAGTTTTAACGGAATCGTTCAAGGCATGTAAAGATAGACTAACACAAGTAAGAATAGATTGGTTATGAGAATTTAGAACATTGTACTATAATTCAACTAAAGCATGAAACAAATCTAAGTAGGCTAAAGCGGTCAATTATTGCATACAATTCGTGTACCCACTCGTCACCTTGCGTACACGGCTTTCACATAGCACAAACGACACAATCAATAATAAATCCTAAGGGGTAGTTTCCCCACACGAAGTTAGGAAAGAAACTTACCTCAACTAGGCCAATTCAACATTCGAAAATAGCTTTTTCCTTAAAATTCGCCTCCACATGACTCAAACCTAACCAAAATTGACTTAATATCATCAAACAATGCTAGGAAATCAATTACAATAGATAAAGCTAAGATCTTTATACTTTTCCCAAAAAGTCAACAAAAGTTAATCGGGAACCTGCCCGGTCTAAACCCGGGTCCAATGGTAGATTCAAAATATCCATCACCCTACTAGTTCATATATGTGATTAGTATCAAAACCCGAGTTCAAATCGAGTCTCAAACCTTAATTTCTTTTTCTTTTTACAAATACTTGACCAGGTTCCACAATTTTTCACTTTGATTCACATGATTTGGATGATAAAATCTGAAATACATTGATGGAATATGACAAAAAAATGGATTAAAATTACTTATCCAAAGTTTGTAGGTGAAAATCCCCTCTTGACATCGTCTCCTACCGAGTCTATTGTTCAAAAATGAGAGAATGGGTGATGAAATCTCGACTTCCAACCCTTATGTTCAGTTGCAATTATCGCAATTTCCAACCCTTACAATTTGCAATTGCGGCACAAAGTAGGCCTGGAAAGCTCATCGCAGATGTGAAGATGGGTTCGTAATTGCGAACCCTGCTACCCTCGCAATGGCGATAAAGACCATTGCAAATGCGAACCTAGCCTAGCCCAAAAATCCGTCGTAAATGCAACCAAGGCATCACATTTATGTACCTGTAGGTTCCCTACTATGGTCGCAAATGCAACCCCGGTGTTTGCAATTGCGACACCAGAGGCTCCAGACACTAGACTTGCCAATTTTAGTCCAAAACACTCAGGAACATGTTTGAAACTCGTCCGAGCCGTCGGAGCTCCAAACCAAACATCCACCCAAGTCTAAGAACATCATACAAACATTTTCACGTGATCAAAATACAAAATTAACATCTAAAACTTTGAATCGAACACTAAAATGCATAAGTTTCAAAGTAAACTTTCAAGAACTTCTAAAATTACAACTAAACGTATGAATCGTATCAAATCAACGCCAAATGGTATTAAATTTTACAGGAAAGTTCTAAATACCATAACGGACTCTCAAACCTTGATAACTAAAAATCGCTTGACTCTCAAACCTTTCAACTTCAAATTGCCAACTTTTGGAAAATTAACATAAATCAACCTACAGATAGGACTTCCAAAATATTTTTTGAGCATACATCTTAGTCCAAAATTATGATACAAAGCTATCAGAGTCATCAAAACTGAGTTCTAGGGTCAATTTCACAAAAGTCAATATTTGGTCATCATTTTCAAATTTAAACATCTATGCCATAAATCAATGGTCCAAATCAACCCGAAAGCTCCCCGGAATAAAACTAACCAACGCCTCAAGTCATAAAATCATAAACACACATATGGGAAGAATAAAAAGGGGTAACGGGGCCCAATTACACAAAACGGTTGTTCGGGTCGTTACATTCTCCCCCTCTTAAGATATATGTTCTTCCTCAAACGAACATAAGGACAAACCTGCAATAGTGAATAGATGAGGATAATGAATCCACATGTCATGCTCAGTCTCTCAGGTCGCCTCCTAAACAAGATGACCCCTCCACTAAACCTTTACCGATGCAATGCTCTTTGATTTCAACTTTAGGACCTGTCGGTCCAAGATAGACACACGCCCCTCAACATAAGACAAATCCTTGTCCAATTGGACTATGCTAAAGTTTAGGACATGAGACAGATCACCGTAATACTTCCTGAGCATAGATACATGAAACACCGGATGAACGGGAGAAAAACTAGGTGACAACGCAAACTTATAGACCACCTCTTCAATCCTATCAATGATCTCAAATGGTCCGATATACCTATGTAGCGACTCGACTAGTCATTTTGAGAATGTAAGCTCAGTTTGGTAGCGTTAAGTCTTGAACAACTTCACATTGTTTACGTGCAAGGTTGGATTTAGTTACCGGATGATCCAGAGTCGAATTGGAAGAAAGATTTTAGTTTTGGAAGCTTAAGCGATGGAATTTGACAGAAATTTTGACTTTTGTGTAAATTGCCCCGGAATGAGTTTTGTGTGATGTCAACAGCTCCGTATGGTTATTTTAGACTTAGGTGCGCTTCCGAAATAGGATTTGGAGGTCCGTAGAGAAATTTGAGGCAATTCGGCGAAAGTTAGAAAATTTGAAGTTTGGGAAATGGAGAAGTTTGACCACAGTTGACATTTTGGGATATCGGGGTCGGAATATAATTACAAGAGTTGGATCAGCTCTGGGATGTCAATTGGGACTTGTCCGCAAAATCCAACATCATTCTATGTTGAATTGATAGGTTTCGACACGAGTTTAGAAGTTTGAAGATTTGAAAGTTCATAAGTTCGATCTATGGTATGATTCGTCGTTTCAGCATTGTTTGATGTGATTTGAGACCTCGAGCGAGTCTGTGTTAGGTTATATGACTTGTTTGTGTGTTTGTACGGGGTCCCTCGGGGCTTGGGTGAGTTTCAGATGGGTTTGGGTTTGGGTTGTGTTGCGCTGGTTTTTGATGTTTCAGCGTCGTTTCTTCAAGCATAAATTGTAACACATTAGTAAAATGAGCTCCAATTTCTGTTTTTATTGAAGAATTAGATCCGTATCATAATTACGGAGCTATAGAAAAACGAATTGTCAAATTTGGACATTGTATGAGGAAGTTATGCTCATTTTAGTGTCAGAGATCAGAGCTGGTGTTTCGCAGGTGCGAAGTTGGGTCCGCATCCGCAGAGCCGCATGTGCGCAAAATGGTCCGCAAGTGCGGATTTGACAGCTGGAAGTGCGCATGTGCGGGTATTTTGGTCGCAAATGCGAATATCCCCGAGTATAGAAAAATCAGACCGTACCATTTTAGTATTTTGAGCATATCTTGAGTTCTAAAGCTCCGATTGAGGTGATTTTTGTGGCGTTCTTCTCGTCTTTTTATCGGGGTCAGTATCTAAGTATTTTTTTTAATTTTAATATGATTACATAAGTTTATTTTTTGAATTAATCCATGTTTTGATTGGAGAATTGGGGGTTTTTATCCAAAACTTTTCTAAAGAGAATAATTGGGTGTGAACATCGATTTGTTATCAGAATTTGATGAAATTAGTATGGTTGGACCCGTAATTGAATGGATGTTCGGATTTTTTACAGTTTGCCAAGTTCTGAGGTGCGGGTCCGGGGTTGAGTTTTGGGTCGATTTCTAGATTTGTTTTATAAACATTGAGATTTTATGATCCATAATAGTTCCTTATGAGTTTTATTTGTGTTTTGAGGTTATTTTGATTATATTTTAGCCGTCCGGAGGTCTTTTCACCCGAGAAGTTCATTTTAGAATACGAGGTTGTCTTCTTTGAGGTAAGTATCTTGCCTAACCTTGTGTGGGGGAATTACTCCTTATGATTTGAGTCTTCTATGTTGATTGTACGCGAGGTGACGAGTGCGTACTTGGACTTATTTGTAGGAGGTTGGCCTTTTAAAGATTCTTAGGTCCTCATATTCCCTGTGTAAGAAGTTGTAATTGTTATGACGGAGTTCCTGATTACTAGTTTCATCTCTATATGCTTAAATTAGAACTACTTACTATTAGATTCCCTTTATTGCTTATTCGACCTTAATTGAATTAACTGAAGATTTTACCTCTTCTACTATCATGCTATATATTTTTTTATAAACTGCCTATTTAACTAAAATTAGTATTATCTTTCCCTATAATGGTTTAGCAGTAATTGGAGTTATGATTATCTTTAGCTGCTTACCCTTATTTGGATTGTGGAAAATGTCTCATAATTGTTCAACCTTAAAAAGAATTTAGATAACCTATACCTTAGTCGACTTGCCTGTATTTGGAATTTCTTGACTTGTGTTGACTTCTTGTTATTGACTTGAATATTGTGAAATTGTTGCTATATTTTGTTTTGTTTTTCCTCATTACGTTGTTTCTCCTTGTGCTTGGACTTTCTTTTCAGTGGCTATTCCTTGTGAGTGAGTTTTACCGTTCTTGCGATTTAAGTTCTTGTATTGATTTGTTTGTCGCATTTTGCATTTCTGTCTTGGAGCCGAGGTAAGTGTTTGGCCTAACTTTAGTTGAGGGTAGGGTTGAGTCGTATGCGTTATTTGTTTTCTATCATGTTCAATGTATAGGTGAGGTGACGAGTACCTATAGATTGTTTGTTAAGCATGCCCGTGAGTCGGCTTTGGTGTATTACATGTTATTGTTTCTATGTTCATTGTGTTATGAAGTAGATTCATTTTGGAAGTTGTTTAATTGTTGAGTATACTTGATTTAGGACTCGTTATAAGATGATTCAATTGAGGATCGATTTTACTAATTTATATACTCGTATGAGATTGGTTATAGATGAGTCCCTTGCCGGGAGGTTCTATTATTTTTGGTTGTTATCCCTATGCTGGGTAGTTATGAATTGCATTTCCTACTGTTGTTTTCCTTGCCAAGTTGTTGTTCGTTGTTGTTTGGGTGATGAAGAGTGTAAATCACGAAGGGTGATGCCGTGTATTTATTTTCATTCATTGCATTGTGAGGAAGATAGTAAAAGCACTAAAGGTGATGCCGTGCCATGATTTTACATATGAAAGCACGAAGGAACATGCTGTGCCCTTTTATTTATTTATTGCATTTGTGAGAACGAGAGTAAAAGCATGAAGGGTGATGTCGTGTGCTTGTTTTGGTAAGGATGAGAGTAAAGCACGAAGGGTGATGCCGTGTACATATTTGTTTATGTTGTTACTTCCCGTTGACCTTTACTCTTCTATATTGTTGCCTTGCTCAGTTATCCATTATTGTTCTCCTTGTTTCCCTCATTATTTGTCCCCTGCCTTACCGTACCTAAATGTTTATTTCCTGTTATTTACCTATTATATATTGTGGAACTGTACAAGTGATTTGTTGTTGTCGTGTCTAGACTCGTCACTACTTCGCCGAGGTTAGGCTCGGCACTTACTCAGTACATGGGGTCGGTTGTACTGATGCTACACCTGCACTTCTCTATGTTGTGCAGATTACGTAGACGGACCTGGTGGACACTGACAGAGGGAGTATCCTTCAGTCCACACAGGAAACATCGAGGTAGTCCTGCACACGTTCGTGGGCCTTTGCGTCACAATCTATCTTCCAATTTTTTGTCTTATTTTGTAGTTCCAAGACAGTTGTATTTACTTATTTCAGACCATTGTATTTAGTAAACTCATAAACTGTTCGTGAGGTTGTGAAACCGGTTTCTGGGGTTGTTCTTATGGAAATTATTATGGGATGTCTATTTTAGTTCTTGAATTTCACATTACTTCACTTTTTCTTCTTCTCTGTCGTGCGATTTGAATTCTAAATGCTAATTGAGTTTCTATTCTATTCTCTCGCAGATGACGAGAATGTGTGCTTCCTCATCTACCGATCAGCAGCCCGATCCTACTATTGCAGCTCCTACGAGGGGCCGAGGTCGAGGCCGAGGCAGGGGCAGGGCTCAGCCCAGAGCAGCAGCCCCAGTAGAGGACCTACATGTAGACTTTGCCGGTGAGGTTCCTGCTCAGACGGGTCCAGTTGGACCAGCTCAGGTCCCAGAAGGGTTCATTGCCACCCCGGTTCTTCAGGATGCTCTTGTCCGCTTAGTGGCACTTATGGAGAGCGTGGCTTAGGCCGGTCTTCTTCCTACTGCACCAGCCGTCTCTCAGGCTGGGGGAGGGCCCCAGACTCCTACGACCTGCACACTAGAGTAGCTAGCTCCTCAGTCCCAGACTTCGGCACATCAGACAGCCAGAGCAACTCAGCCTGGTATTGTGGCATCGGCAGTTGAGGGAGCAGCTATGTCAGTAGATGCGCTGTGGAGATTGGATCGGTTCACCAAGATATTTCCTACTACTTTTACTGGTGCGCCATAAGAGGATCCCCAAGATTACTTGGACAATTGTTATGAAGTTCTTCGGAACATGGGCATAGTAGAGTCCAACGGAGTTGATTTTGCTACATTTCGTCTTTATGGTGCCGCCAAGACCAGCTGGGTCTGCACCTTTGACTTGGGTTCAGTTCTCCGAGTTGTTCTTGGGGAAGTTTCTTCCAGTTACTCAGAGAGAGGACTATCGGAGGCAGTTTGAGCACCTCCAGCAGGGATCTATGACTGTTACTCAGTACGAGACCATGTTCATTACTTTGTCCCGACATGCTATCATGATACTCCCCACAGATCGAGAGAGAGTGAGGAGGTTTATTGAGGGTCGGCTCAGCCCATTAGACTTCAGATGGCCAGAGAGTCAGGTACTGATATTTCAGTTCAGGATGCGGCCAATGTGGCCAGGAAAATCGAGATGATTTTGTCACAGGGCAGTGGTCAGGGGTCTGACAAGAGACCTCATCATTTCAGTCGATTCAATGGTGCCTCATCTGAAGGCAGAGATTCCTTCGGTAGAGTTCATCCTCCTAGACCGTGCTAGTCGGCCATTCAGGTGTCCTGCAATGCACCACCAGCTCCAATTGGTACGTCACCAGCTCCTATCAGTGCACCGCCGCTTCAGAGCTTTCAGGGTGGTTATTCGGGTTGACAAGGACAGTTCCAGAGCCAGTAGCCTCAGCAATAGAGGTCTTGTTACTCTTGTGATATTCCGAGGCACATTACTAGGTATTTCCCCCGAGCTTGTAGTAGTCCTCAGTATCAGGGTTCCCGTGCTACGGTTCCTGCATTAGGTTCATCCCCACCCCGTCAGCCAGCTAGGGGTGGAGGTCGAGGTGCTAGAGGTGGAGGTCAGACTCATAGAGGTGGAGGACAGGCCACGAGAGGTAGGGGTCAGTCCGCAGTAGGCTGACCCAGAGATGTTCAGGTTGGAGGGGTTCCGCCTTGGTGCTATGCTATTCCTGCCAGGCCTGAAGCTAAGGCCTCTGATGCAATTATTACAAGTACGGTCTCAATTTGCAGCCGAGATGCTACGGTTTTATTTGATCCGGGTTCTACATTCTCCTATGTGTCTTCATATTTTCCCCCTTATCTGAGTATGCCCCGTGATTCCTTGAGTACTTCTGTATATGTGTCCACACCGGTGGGTGATTCTATTGTTGTAGATCGAGTCTACCGTTCATGCTTAGTGGTTATTGGTGGTTTGGAGAGTCAGGTAGATCTTTTGCTTCTTGATATGGTTGACTTTGATGTTATATTGGGGATGGACTGGCCATCTCCCTACCATGCTATTCTGCACTGTCATGCCAAGACTGTGACTTTGTCCTTACCGGGAGTACCTCGTTTGGAGTGGAGAGGGACTCCTAGTCATTCTTCCAGTAGAGTTATTTCATATATGAAGGCTCGGTGTATGGTCGAGAAGGTTTGTTTGGCCTATTTGGCCTATGTTCGTGATTCTAGTGCCGAGGTTCCTTCTAGGTAGTCCCTACTGACCTGCCAGGTATGCCACCCGACAGGGATATTGATTTTTGTATTGAGGTAGCTCCAGGCACTCAGCCTATTTCTACTCCACCGTATCGTATGGCCCCGCCAGGGTTGAAGGAATTAAATGAGCAGTTGCAGGATTTGTTGGATAAAGGCTTCATTAGGCCTCATGTTTCTCCTTGGGGTGCCGTAGTATTGTTTGTCAAGAAGAAAGATGGCTCAATGAGGATGTGTGTTGACTACCGGCAGTTGAATAAGGTTACTATTAAGAATAAGTATCCTTTGCTGAGGATTGATGATCTATTTGACCAGCTTCAGGGTGCTACTGTGTTTTCCAAGATAGACTTGAGATCTGGGTACCATCAGTTGAGGATTAGGGCATTTGATGTCCTTAAGACAACCTTTCACACTCGTTTTGGGCATTATGAGTTCTTGGTGATGTCATTTGGGTTGATGAACCGAGTGTTCAAGCCCTATTTGGACTCGTTCGTTATTGTTTTCATTGATGATATTTTGATATACTCTCGCAGCCGAGAGGAGCACGAGCAACACCTTAGAGTCGTCCTCCAGACTCTGGGGGATAGTCAGTTGTATGCCAAATTTTCCAAGTGTGAGTTCTGGTTGAGTTCGGTTGTATTTCTAGGCCATGTGGTGTTATCAGAGGGTATTCATGTGGATCCCAAGAAGATTTCAGCAGTCAGAGATTGGCCTAGGCCCACTTCAGCTACAGAGATTCGGCGTTTCTTGGGCTTAGTAGTTTATTATCGCCGATTTGTGGATGGCTTTTCATCTATAGCAGCCCCGATGACCAGGTTGACCTAGAAGGGTACCCTGTTCAGGTGGTCTGATGAGTGTGAGACGAGCTTTCAGAAGCTTAAGACAGCCTTGACGACGACACCGGTGTTAGTTTTGCCCACAGGTTCAGGGCCTTATACCGTGTATTGTGATGCTTCACGGGTTGAACTTGGTGCAGTGTTGATGCAGGAGGGCAAGGTTATAGCTTATGCTTCATGTAAGTTGAAGGTTCATGAGAAGATTTATCTAGTCTATGATTTGGAGTTAGCAACCATTGTTCATGCGTTGAAGATTTGGAGGCATTATCTATATGGGGTGCCATGTGAGGTGTTCACGGATCATAAGAGTTTGCAGTACCTGTTCAAGCAAAAAGAGTTGAATATGAGGCAGAGGAGATGGTTGGATCTGTTGAAGGATTATGATATTACCATTCTTTATCATCCGGGAAAGGCCAATGTGGTGGCCGATGCTTTGAGCCGGAAGTCAGCTAGTATGGGTAGTCTTGCTTATCTACTAGTCGGAGACCGACCGCTTGCGTTGGATGTTCAGGCTTTGGCCAACCAGTTTATGAGATTAGAGGTTTCTGAGACTGGCAGTGTTTTGGCCCATACCGTGGCCCGTTCTTCATTGTATGATCGTATTCGGGCAAGGTAGTATGATGATCGTCCTTTATGTGTTCTTAGAGATACGGTCCAACACAGAGGTTCCAAGCAGGTCACAGTTGATGATGAGGGAGTTCTGAGGATGCAAAGCCGTCTTTGTGTACTTGATGTTGATGGTATTCGTGAGTTGATATTGTAGGAGGCCCATAGTTCCCAGTATTCCATTCATCCGGCCGCCGCAATGATGTACCAAGACTTGCGGCAACATTATTGGTGGCGGAGGATGAAGAAGGATATTGTAGCCTATGTAGCTCGGTGCTTGAACTGTCAACATGTTAAGTACGAGCACCAGAGACCCGGTGGTTTGATGCAGAAGATTGAGCTTCCTGAGTGGAAGTTTGAGAGTATTACCATGATTTTTGTAGTTGGACTCCCACTGACTCAGAGGATGTTTTATGCGGTGTGGGTCATTGTGGATAGGCTGACCAAGTCAGCGCACTTCATTCTTGTATCAATTTCGTATTCTTCAGAGAAGTTGGCGAAGATCTATATGAGGGAGATTGTTCGATTGCATGGTGTGCCCGTATCCATTATTTCAGACCGAGGTACCCAGTTTACCTCCTATTTCTGGAGAGTATTTCAGCATGAGTTGGGCACACGGGTTGATTTGAGCATAGCGTTTCATCCTCAAACGGACGGACAGTCCGAGCGCACTATTCAGATCATGGAGGATATGCTATGAGCATGCGTCATTGACTTTGGTTTAGCTGGTGCCTTGTCGCCGGCAGGTCTATCTTCATTTCTCTGTACTCTTAGAGGCTCCGTAGACACTTATGTGGGTTGTGAATATATTTTGGGTAGTTGTTGAATTTACTCGTAACTGTGATTCCGTATCGTGAATATTGTAATTAGTGTGTATGTTTTGAAAGAGCTAATGTTGGAAATGGTGAAAAAGGAAAATGGACTTAATGATTATGAATATATGCTTTTGAATTATCTCTTGCTAACTCATGTAAATAATGTATGCTATAAACACGGGGAGAAACGAGTAAGGTAGGAAAGGCTAATCAGGCTTGGTTGACCGAGTCGTCCCGTCCCTCGGTTGTGGGGCGTGACAACCACATTAACAAAATGAGCTCCAATTTCTGTTTTTATTGAATCATTAGATCCGTATCCTAATTACGGAGCTATAACAAAAAGAATCGTCGAATTTGGACATCGTATGAGGAAGTTATGCTCATTTTAGAGTCGGAGAAGAGAGCTTGTGCTGGTGTTTTGCAGGTGCGAAGTTGGGTCCGCATCCGCGGAGCCGCAGGTACGCAAAATGCTCCGTAATTGCGGATTTGATAGCTGGAAAAGCGCAGGTGCGGGTATCTTGGTCGCAAATGCGAAAATCCCTGAGTATAGAAAAATCGGACCGCGTCATTTTAGTATTTTGAGCATATCTTGAGTTTTAGAGCGCCGATTGAGGTGATTTTTGCAGCGTTCTTCTCGTATTTTCATCGGGGTCAGTATCTAATTATTATTTTTGTATTTTATTATGATTACAGAAGTTCAGTTTTTGAATTAATCCATGTTTGATTGGAGAATTGAGGGTTTTTATCCAAAACTTTTCTAAAGAGAATGATTGGGTTTGAACATCGATTTGGTATCGGAATTTGATGAAATTATTATGGTTTGACCCATAATTGAATGTATGTTCAGATTTTATAAAAAATTTCAGGTTCCGAGGTGCGGGCACGGGGTCGACTTTTGGGTCGATTTCTAGATTGTTTTATAAAGATTGAGACTTTATGATCCGGAATAGTTTCTTATGAATTTTATTTGTGTTTTGAAGTTATTTTGATTAGATTTGAGCTGTCATAAGGTCTTTTCACCCGAGGAGTTCATTTTAGAATACCAAGTTGTCTTCTTTGAGGTAAGTATCTTGCCTAACCTTGTGTGGGGGAATTACACATTATTAATTGAGTCTTATATGTTGATTGTAGCCCGTGTACGCGAGGTGACAAGTGCGCACTTGGACTTATTTGTAGGAGGTTGGCCTTTTAAAGATTTTTAGGTCCTCATATTCCCTGTGTAAGAAGTTGTAATTGTTATGACTGAGTTCCTGATTACTAGTTTCATCTCTATATGCTTAAATTAGAACTACTTACTATTAGATTCCCTTTATTGATTATTCAACCTTAATTGACTTAACTGAAGATTTTACATCTTCTACCATCATGCTATATTTTTCTTTATAAACTGCCTATTTAACTAAAATTGGTATTATCTCGCCCTATAATTGTTTAGCGGTAATTGGAGTTGTGATTATCTTTAGTTGCTTACCCTTATTTGGATTGTGGAAAATCTCTCATAATTGTTCAACCTTAAAAGGAATTTAGATAACCTATATGTTAGTCGACTTGCCTGTATTTGGAATTTCTTGACTTATGTTGACTTCTTGTTGTTGACTTGAATATTGTGAAATCGTTGCTATATTTTGTTTTGTTTTTCCTCGTTACGCTGTTTCTCTTTGTGCTTGGCCTTTATTTTCAGTGTCTATTCCTTGTGAGTGAGTTTTACCGTTATCATGATTTAAGTTCTTGTATTGATTTGCTCGTCGCACTTTGCATTTCTGTCTTTTGTTGCTTTTGTACTTGTTGTGGTAATGTACAATGTTTCTGTCGTGTTATAGTTGTTATCTCTGTTGACTGCATTACATATTTAAATTGGGGACTACATACGTATTCTGGGAGATACCCTTGTACTGCATATTTATATTTGGGGATTACGGATTATATTCTTAAAGCTTTCAATATTAAAAATCTTGCGAGTGAAAGTTTACACTTGAGGATCTTGACCAATTTATTGCAATTGTTGGCTAAGGCATGATGTGGAAGTTATTGTAGTGCTGAGTTACTACTTGTTCTTACTGTATTGCTGTCTCCAGATATGGGTAGTTTTTGTAAAGACCCGTAAAATTTCATGTCTAAAATAATGCCCGAATAGTTCCCTGTGTTGTTATAATTGTAGAATTTCTTAAAAACGGACCCTTTTGAGTAAAAAGTACCCTGGGACTTAAAACATAAGATTTCCCAGAATTGCGCTGTTATACGACACACTATGGGATCACATAAAAGGTATGCGAACCGCATAGTGGTCGCATACATGGACAGCCTTCTGTCCAATTTAAGGACAACTATGCGGCCCAAGTTGCGATCGCATTTTGGGAATGCGGACCACATAGCTGTCGCATCCTTGCATCTCCATTTTCTGCAGAGGAGGTTATGCGACGCACTATGAGATCACATAACATGTATGCGGACCGCATAATAGTCGCATACCAGGGCAGTCTGATTCCCATTTTGGCCCATTTGAGGGCCAATTATGCGACAGAATTGCGTACCGCATAGTAGGAATGCGATCGCATTCCTGACCGCATTTCCTGCTTCCGGGCTTTTTAATTTCTAATTTTTGCACCCGACCCCCAGTTTAATAAAACACCCCTCCCCTTCATTTTAGCATGCATCTGAACAAAAATAGAGAGAAATAAGAGTGGGTTCTAGAGAGAGAAGTCCTCATCTTCCCCAAATCGATTTTTCAAATATCGCTCAGGCGCGAAAACTATCAAGTAATCTTTGTCTTCTTCATTCTAAGAGGTAAGACCCCACCCCATTTCCTTTTAATTCTCAGATTTTAGCTAAAAAGGGTTAGAACACATGAGCTTATTGTGAAAGTAAGAGATAAGACTTGCATGCGTGTGAATAATCTTTCATAACCTAGTAAAGGGAAGCTAGTTAAAGTAATCTTTCACTAAAAAGGGTTTAGTTAATCTAAGGGACCACATGGTGTTTGATAAAATTCTCAAATGAATTCAAGATTCCTAATTCTAAGGTAAATGTGTTGCATTGTGAACTAGGTTGACGGGGCTAGACGGCTCGGTGAATTGTGATAGATATTAAAAGGGAATTTCGACTCAAGGTATGTATGGCTAACTTTAATCTTTGTAGAGTCACCTTGTTGGTGTCCGAGCATTCGATATGGGTTTCTTGCTGAGTATATGTGAATTGGTTGTCCCCGGCTATGTTGAGGTGTAAGATTTCATTGTCTGGTTTTTTTAGTCGACTACATGTTAATGAAATTGTGAAACATGATTTTTTGTGATTACTATATCATGTGCAAGGTTCGTTAAATTCCTGAATATGTTGGTATGAAAGAATGTTAACGAACCCAAATGTGTGAATGTATCTAAGTGTTAAGGGCTGTGTAGAAAGTGATGAAAAGGAGTTATGAATTGATTTAATTGAACTAAATGACCCTAGCAATATCGTATATGACTCATTGTTTGGCAAGGTTTATTGTGGCCTTATTTCATACGGATTGTTGGATGTAATGAATTTATACTCTTGTTAAAGAAAATCTTTGTGATTGAATTAATGGTTGATAAAGACTATTGTGGACACATGATTGTTTGATTGTTATGAAATCGTACTCTTGATGATATGAATCCTTGTGATTGAATTGTGGGATGTAATTGTTGCTATGAAATGTGATAGTACGGTGGGATCGGGTTGCGCGCCGTAACAGAAGAAATAAGGTTGATGTGAGAAGAAATAAGGGCGGAATGTGAATTGTACGGTGGGATCGGGTTGCATGCCGCATTAGAACATAATAAGGCTGAAATATGATTGTCTGTAGGGATCGTGTTGCACGCCGCAACAGGAAGTAATAAGGGTGGATTGTTGAGAAGGAATAAGGGTGGAATATGATTGTGTTGAAATAAAAATCTATGAAACTCCCAATTGTGCTTGTTTCTGTATCTCTGTGCACTATTTGTTGGTTCCTTTAACTGTCTCCTATCTGTGTATTATTTTATTTTACTTAGAGTAAACTTTGTTCATACATACTAGTACTATTCAACGGTACTAACGTCCCTTTTGCGGCGGGCGTTACATCTTTTATATGGATGTAGGTGGTTCCATAGCAGGTAGCTCAGCCCGCCGTTAGTGGTGTCTCCTCTTCATCCTTTCAGCAGTTTTGGTGAGCCCCATTTCCTCTCGGGGCCGTGGGTGGACCATATCATTCTCTTTTGGTTATGTTGTAAAAGCTATAGCCGGGGCCTTGTTGCCCGCAAGTTTATGTAAAACTCCTAGTACTCTTAGAGGCTCCGTAGACACTATGTGGGTTGTATATATGTATATTTTGGGCGGTAGAAGTACTCACTCGTAATTTTTGATTGCATCGGAAATGTTGTATGTAACTTTTATGTTTTGGATTATCAATTGTTTAAAATTAAAAGAGGAAAATGAAATTATGTTGTAAATTGTACTTTGAATCCAAATTGGCTACTTCATACGGAACAATGTATATTATGAACACGGGGTAATACGTTCGGTAGGAAAGGAAATCCAGGTCCGCTTGACTGGTTTCATCCGGTTAGGCGCCGGTCTCGTCCCTTGATTTTGGGGAGTGACAAACTTGGTATCAGAGCCTAAGGTTTTAAAAGTGTCCTAGGATGTCTCAAATCCGTGTCTAGTAGAGCCCTTCTTATCGGTGTGTTGTCGACCACATCTAAAATAAGGGGGCTACATGGACATTTAGGAAAGTACCCTTTTATTGCTAATCTATGTCGTGCGATGTGGTGAAAGGTGAGGTTGTCTATCTCTAACTCGTTCGATGTCCCAATTTTCAGTAAATGGCACCCAAGAAGAGAGCTCGACTTGACCTAGAGGCCAATGCCACCCCAAGTGTGGACATGAATTACTTATCTAACGGTGCGAGTGAGAATGATTCCCCGACCCTGAATCTGCCTGACCCTTCCATTCCAGGCCAAACTATTCCAATTCTTGATCCAGCGGAGGGTGCCGCTGGAGCCACAGTCCCTCCCGCTGATGTTCCTGATCCTTCCTCACTCCCAGCTTCCGGTCCCGGTAATTCTAATGGGGACCTCACGGGATCTATTCAGATATGTACTCAGCTAGTGGCCTCCCAGGCCCAAAGATTACATGTTGCCCCTGCCTCCTCTAGCGAGCAAGGGGATTCTTCGGGTTCTAGAGTCAACCAGTTTCTGCGGTTAGCCCCTCCAGAGTTCACATGCACCGAACCAGAGGCTGATCCTCAAGATTTTATAGATGAAATGTACAAGACTCTTTGAGTTATGAAGGATAAAGAGACAGAGGGAGTTGTGTTAGCTTTCTATCATCTGAAGGGAGCGACATATTCATGGTTCGAGATGTGGTAGAGTTCCCATGGAGAGGGGAGCCCTCCGGCGAGGTGGGTCGAGTTTGTAGATGCTTTCATGGATCATTTATTTCCTGCCGGGCAACATGAGTGTGTGGGTGTACCATATGGAGTTTGTGCGCTTGTCCAAGTGTACTACCCACATTATGCTGACTATGGAGGACAGAGTTCGTCGGTTTGTTCAGGGCCTTCGTCCCTTGGTTGTAAATGAGGTTTTTACAGCTGCATTGCACTTAGATATGAACTATGGGAAGATTGTGGGATTGGCTCAGGCTACGGAGGCTCGAAACTTAAAGATAAGAATGGAGAGGGAGAGTAGTAGTAGGGTCCGGTCAGCGGGCAACCCCGGGAGTTTAGTTGGAGGAGGGATATTAGCCCTGGGGAGAGGGTCATCAGGGCCATCTCAGTCCTATGCTCAGTCCTCAGCCAGTGCACCGCCTTCAGCGCATAGCTATCAGCAGGGAGGTCGCTTTGGTCCCGGTTCAGACAACAAGAGGTTCCATCAGTCGGGTCGTTCTGGTAGGAGTTCCAGCAGCATCGGAGGGCCCCATGTTCTAAGTGTGAGAGGTTCCATTCTGAGCCATGTACTTGGATATCCCGGTATGCTATAGATGCGGAGTGAGGGGCCATGTTCAGCGAGATTGTCTTGCACCCAGTCAGGGCACAGGTGGGGGTACTACTCCGCCGTCCAGTTCTTCGGCCGCTACATCTTTAGCACGCCCTCTAGCACCAACAGAGCGCGGTGCAACTAGGGGTAGAGCACGGGGTTAAGGGGGACCAAGTCGATTCTATGCCTTGAGTGGTCGCCAGAGTGCGGAGGCTTCTCCAGATGTTGTCACTGGTATTCTGACTGTTCAAACATATGATGTTTATGATCTTATTGATCCCCGGGTCTTCATTGTCATATGTTACTCCATTTATTGCTTCCAGTTTTGGGATAGAACCCGAACAACTTCATGATTCGTTCTTTGTGTCGACTCCGGTTGGTGATTTTATCACGGCCGCACGAGTCTATAGGAATTGTGTGGTCTCGGTGTGTGGTCGAGATACCACGGCCAATCTCATTGAGCTAGTAATGGGGGATTTTGATGTTATCATGGGAATTGATTGGCTCTACTCGTGCTTTGCTAAACTCGACTACCGAGCCAGAATTATGAGGCTCGAGTTTCCTAATGAACCAGTTATTGAATGGAAAGAGAATGATGTTGTGCCGAGGTGTAAGTTTATATCCTATCTTAAGGCCTCCAAGATGATCAGGAAAGAGTGCATCTATCATTTGGTCCAGGTTGCGGACACCACTTCAGAGGTGCCTGCTTCCGAGTCCGTGCCGGTTGTGAATGAGTTTCTTGAAGTATTTCCAGATGAGCTTCCTAGGATTCCGCCAGATAGAGAGATCGATTTCGGGTTTGAGGTATTGCCAGATACGCATCCAATATCTATTCCACCTTACATGATGGCACCAGCAGAATTGAGAGAGTTAAAAGAACAATTAAAAGATCTATTAGAAAAGAGTTTCATTCGGCCAAGTGTGTCGCCTTGGGGCACACCGGTTCTTTTTGTCAGAAAGAAGGATGGATCGCTTTGGATGTGTATTGATTATCGGCAGCTCAACAAGGTCACCATCAAAAAAAATATCCATTGCCTCAGATAGATGACTTGTTTCAATTGCAAGGTGCTAGGTTCTTCTCAAAGACTGACTTACGGTCTGGGTATCACCAGTTGAAGATCAGGGAGCAAGATATACATAAGACCGCCTTCAGGACTCGTTATGGGCACTTTGACTTTCTGGTAATGTCTTTTGGGCTAACCAATGCCCCATCAGCTTTTATGGATCTTATGAATCGGGTTTTCAAGTCGTTTCTTGATTCCTTCATGATAGTCTTCATTGATGACATCCTTGTTTATTCGCAAAGTCGAGAAGATCATGCTAATCACCTCAGGGCAGTTCTGCAGACTCTTCATCAGCACCAGTTGTATGCAAAGTTTTCAAAATGTTAGTTTTGGCTAGAATCAGTCACCTTTTTGGGCCATGTGAAGGGATTCGGGTTGATCACCAAAATATTGCAGCGGTGAAGGATTGGCCTAGACCAACGACCCCGACAGAGATTCGCAGTTTCTTGGGTCTAGTTGGGTATTATCGGAGGTTCGTGGAGGGATTCTCTACCCTCGCCTCCCCATTGACTAAGCTGACGCAGAAAGCTGTTAAATTTCAGTTGTCCGTTGCTTGTGAAAAGAGCTTTCAAGAATTGAAATCAAGACTGACTTCGGCGCTAGTGTTGACCTTGCCGGAAGGTTCAGAAGGATTTGTGGTGTATTTTGATGCTTCAAGCGTTGGTTTGAGGTGTGTGTATTGATGCAATGTGGTAAGGTAATAGCGTATGTTTCAAGGCAGCTCAAGAAAAATGAGAAGAATTATCCGACACATGATTTGGAGCTCGCAGCGGTTGTGTTTGCATTGAAAATCTGGCGGCATTATCTTTATGGGTCCATGTGGACGTGTTCACATACCACAAAATTCTTCAGTATTTGTTCAAGCAGAAGAAGTTGAACTTAAGGCAGCAGAGGTGGTTAGAATTGCTCAAAGATTATGATATGAAAATTTTGTACCATCCAGGGAAGGCGAATGTGGTAGCCGACGCTCTTAGTCGGAAATCCACGGGTAGCTTGGCACATTTTAATGCCGGTGAGAGGCCTTTGGCTCAAGAGGTTTATCAGTTGGCCAATATTGGGGTCTGTATTTCGGCCTCAGATGAGGGGAATGTCGTGGTGTGTAATGGAGCAGAGTCTTCGCTTGTAGTGGAAGTCAAGGGAAAGCAATTCAGGGATCCGGCTTTGGCACAATTGAGGGAAGCAATTTTGATTCACAAGACTTCAGCATTTTGGCTCGGCAATGATGAGCTGTCAAGGAACATTATGTGTTCTAGATGTGGATGATCTTCGGGAGAGGTTAATGGCTGAGGTTCATAATTCAAGGTATTCTGTTCACCCAGTTTCTACGAAAATGTATCACGATCTCAAGGAAATTTATTGGTGGAATGTTATGAAGAAGGGTGTGGAGGACTTTGTGGCTAGGTGTCTGAATTGTCAGCAAGTGAAGGCCGAACATCAGAGGTCCGCTGGGTTGACGCAGCTTATGGAAATCCCAATGTGAAAATGGAAAATGATCAATATGACTTTGTGATAGGATTACCCCGCACTCAGCGCAAGTTCGACTCAATTTGGGTAATAGTGGATCGACTCACGATGTCGGCGCATTTCTTGCTAGTCAAGTCCACTGATACTGCAGAACAATACGCTCAGTTGTATATCAAAGAAATAGTCAGATTCCATGGCACTCCAGTTTCTATTATCTCGGATCTAGGAGCCCAGTTCACAACTAACTTTTGTAGGAAATTTCAGCAAGGTTTGGGTACTCAGGTAAATCTCAGCACAACTTTCCACCCACATACGAATAGTCAAGCGGAGTAAACTATTCAGACGCTTGAGGATATGTTGCGGGCTTGTGTTTTAGATTTCAAGGGTAGCTGGGATGATCACTTTCCGCTTATAGAGTTTGCTTATAATAACAGTTTCCATGCTAGTATTCAAATTGCCCCATTTGAGAAATTGTACGGTAGGAGGTGTAGGTCTACAATAGGATGGTTCGAGGTTGTTGAGGCAGAACTGCTAGGACCGGATCTTGTGCATCAAGCTATGGAAAAAGTTAGGGTCATTCAGGAAAGGATGAAAACTGCTCAGAGTCGTCAGAAATCCTATGTGGATGTTCGTCGTAGAGATTTGGAATTTCAAGTAGAGGATTGGGTATTCTTGAAGGTGTCTCCCATGAAGGGAGTGATGCGGTTTGGGAAGAAAGGGAAATTGAGCCCAAGGTATGTTGGGCCATATCGGATCGCTCAAAGGATAGGGCAAGTAGCAAATAGGCTGAAATTGCCCCCTAAAATGTCATTAGTGCATCCAGTTGTGATGACCCAGAAGGTCATCCTAAGTAATTACAGCTAATTCTGTGTTCTGAGGCCCCGAAAGCCTCTGTTAATCTCACCTCGATATGGGTGCACAGCCCGGGCAGGTAGCCGGGAAGCTTCAATGTGAAAATTTGGTAAAAATGGGATTTTTGAATTGAATAATTGAATAAAGTTGACTTTGGTCAATAATTTTGGTAAAAGGACCCAGACCCATGATGTGACGGTCCCGGAGGGTCCGTAGGAAAATATAGGACTTGGGCGTATTCCCGGAATCGAATTCCGAGGTCCCAAGCCCGAGAAATGAATTTTTAAAGAAAATTATTTTCTGAAAATAATAAAGGAATTTGAAAATGAATAATTATGTGAAAACCGTGTTACCGGGCTCGTATTATAGCTCTGAAGCTTGGGACAGGTTTATTATATGATATTTGTCCTATCTTGGAAATTTGGTGTGAAACGGACTTGATTTGTTTGGTTTCGGATCAAAATGAGGAAAACTGGAGTTAAAGAAGTTTTGAGGTTTTTGAAGAATTTGAAATTTGGATTGAAAGGTGATTTTATGTTCCCGAGGTCCGATTGAAACTCTGAGACCGGGAATAGTTCCGTTGTGTCATTTATAACTTGTCTGCAAAATTTGAAGTCGTTCCGAGTTATGTGGGTTAGTCCGGCGCATCGTTATAGAATCTTAGAATTTCAAGTTCTTAAGTGTTGAATTTAGGGGTTTTGGAGGGTGATTCTGAGTTTTAGCTTGGTATTGAGTGTTCCGTGAGCTCAAGCAAGTCCGTTTAATGATTTGGGACTTGTTGGTATTTTTGGACGGGGGCTCGGGTGGGCCCAGGTGCCTCCCGGACCCCGCGCGAGGCCAAAAACCAGCAAAAAGCACTGCTGGTGCAAAACAACTGGTGTGACCGCAAGTGCGGCTTCCTAGCCGCAGGTGCTGGATCGCCCCTGCGGTGCCAGCCTCGCAGGTGCGATCCCCAGCCCCCCTTGCCAGAAGTCCGCAGGTGCGAGACCCAGGCCGCAGGCACGTGACCGCAGGTGCGGTCCAGCCTTCGCTGGTGCGACTTCCATCGCAGGCGCGACCCTTCCTCCGCAGGAGCGGGACCGCTGGTGTGACTCCCAACTCCGCTAGTGCGAGACCGCACTTGCGGTCCTATGGTCGCAGGTGCGGAAACCCCTGTTTGCAGCCCCTCTTAAATGCCCAAAATTTCGAGTTTTTCTCATTTCATCCATCTTCAACTGCCATTAGAGAGCCTCCAAGCTTGGGAAACACCTTCCACGACCACCCACTGTAAGAGGTAAGTTAAAACCCCTTAAAACTTCTAATTTTAACATTAATTCCTAGTTTAACTCACTACTAAATCATCTAAAGATCATGGAATTAGTTAGTAACTTTAGGGTTCTTGAGAATTTCGTGATTTTCCATGTTAGACCATGAATCCTTGTATAAATTACATAACTTCGATCCTTAGACTCCGGGTAATTGATTCCTTCGTGAATTTTCGAAAATCTGAACGTGTGGGCCCGGGGTCGAATTTTAGTATTCTCGGAGAGATAGTAGGAAATGTATAATTTTGCTTGGGAATTGGTTTATTGAGTACTTATTGATGTTAATAAATCCATTATGTCTAGATATTCCCGATTCGGAGTTGGATTCGAGAGGAAAGGCTGTGATTGAGGCTTGACTTGCATTTTCTTTGGAGCCGAGGTAAGTGTTTGGCTTAACCTCAGCTTGAGGGATTAGGTATAGAGTCTTATTTGCTATGTGTAACTCATGTCCAACGTATAGGCGTGGTGACGAGTGCCTATGCGTTGCGGTCAAGCATGCCCGTGAGTCAATTGTGGTGAAACTTACTGTGTTCTTATTATTCTCCGCATTATGAGTAATTGGTTAATTAAAAATGTTACCCTGATGTTGTTTCATGACGTGGAGAGTTATTGAGTTATTTTCTTAAGTTGAGGCTAACATTGTTGAAATTGTATTTCAGACGCGAGGTTCGTTATAGCTGAGACCCTTGTCGGGCATTTGTTGATGTTGTAATTGATGATTTCTCCTTGCCAGGATAATAGAAATCTTATTGAGTATTTTCCATGCACTTGAGACTTCTTAGTGTTGATTTCACATTATATTGTTGCTCTGTTGTGATATATATATATATATATATATATATACGCACGAGGGGACATTCCGTGCCGAGTGATTGTGAGGTTATGCACGAGGGGACATTCCGTGGTGAGTANGCCGTGCCTTCTTCTGTTCATTATCTGTTGAGAAGTTAAATTCCTGCCTTTATTTCTTTTACATATCAGTTGCTGTCCTGTTTTACTGTGCTAGCAATTGTTGTCCTTTTTACCCCCCCCCCCAAGCATGTCCTCCCCGTATCTGTCTTACTTTCTTATTGATGTTGCCATCTTTCCTGTTATTATATAAAACTGTACAGGTACATATGTTGTTTTTGGTCCTAGCCTCGTCACTACTTCACCGAGGTTAGGCTCGACACTTACTCAGTACATGGGGTCGGTTGTACTGATGCTACACCTGTACTTCTTTATGTTGTGTATACTACGCAACCGGACCCGGTGATCACTGGCGGTCGGAGCATCCCATCAGTTCATACAGGAGACATCAAGGTATACCCGCAGACGTTCGTGGGCCTTGGCGTCACCTTCTACTCTTCACTTTCAGTTCTGTCTTACTTTATATTCCAAAGACAGTCCTATGTACTTATTTTCAGACCTTTTGTTGGTAGTAATCTCTTAGATAGTTCATGAGTATGTGACACCAGTTCTGGGATTTGTATATGGGTTTTATTTCGGAAGTGCTATGTTGTATTTTGGTTATTTTGTTAAAATTCATTGTGGGCCATCGATGCCTTAGCTATCTTGTTCGTTTTAGTTGTTAATGAGTTTTATTTAGTTCAAACGTTGGCTTGTCTAGCGGGTTCAACGTTAGACGCAGTCATGGCCCGAAGGTGGGATTTCGGGCCGTGACAAGTTGGTATCAGAGCCCTTGGTTGCTTAGGTCTCACAACTCACGGACAAACTTGGTAGAGTCTGAGGGATGGGTACAGAGACGTCTGTACTTATCCCCCAGAGTATGTAGAGTTAGGAACAACTTCACATCTTTCATTCTCTGTCGTGCTAGTTGAATTCTGAATACTAATTGAGTCCCTATTTTACTCTCTCACAGATGGCGAGAACGCGTGCTTCCTCATCGACCGACCAGCAGCCTGACCCTCCTATTACAGCTCCTATGAGGGGCCGAGGCCGAGGCCGTGCTAGAGGCCGAGGCAGAGCTAGGGCAGCAGCTCCAGTAAAGGACCCACAGGTAGACTTGGCCGGTGAGGTTCCTACTCCGACAGTCCTAGTTGGACCAGCTCAGGTCCCAGAAGGGTTCATTGCCACCCCGGTGCTTCAGGACGCTCTAGTTCTCTTAGTGGGACTCATGGAGAGTGTGGCTCAGGCCGGTCTTCTTCCTACTGCACCATCTGGATCTCAGGCTGGGGGAGGGACCCAGACTCCTGCTATTCATACGCTAGAACAATTTGCCACTCAGTTCCAGACTCCGGCACTTCAGACGTCCGGAGTAGTTCAGTCAGGTATTGGGGCACCAACAGTTGAGGGAGCAGCCATGTCAGCCGACGCTCTGTGGAGGTTGGATCGGTTTACCAAGTTATTTACTACTACATTTACTGGTGCACCATCAGAGGATCCCTAGGATTATTAACACAGTTGTTATGAGGTTCTTCGGAACATGGGCATTGTGGAGTCCAATGGAGTAGATTTTGCTACATTTCGTCTATCTGGCACCGCTAAGACTTGGTGGAGAGATTACTGCTTGACCAGACCAGCTGGGTCTGCATCGCTGACTTGGACTCAGTTCTCCGAGTTGTTCTTGGGGAAGTTCCTTCCAGTTACTCAGAGGGAGGATCTTCGGAGGTAGTTTGAGTGTCTAAATCAAGGCTCTATGTCCTTCACTCAGTACGAGACCAGGTTCGTTATGCTGGCCAGGCATGCCATTATAATACTCCCCACTGATCAGGAGAGGGTTCAGAGGTTTATTGAGGGTCTAGCTCAGCCCATCAGGCTTCAGATGGCCAGAGAGATGGGTACTGATATCTCCTTTCAGGATGTAGCCGATGTGGATAGGCGCATTGAGATGGTATTATCCCAGGGTGGTGGACAGGGGTCTGACAAGAGACCTCGTCATTTTGACCGTTTTAGTGGTGCCTCATCTGGGGGCAGAGATTCCGTTGGCCGAGGTCATCCTCCTAGGCCTTATCAGTCGACACTCCAGGTATCCCGCAGTGCACCTTCAGCTTCCATCAGTGCACCACCGATTCAGAGCTATCAGGGTGGTCATTCTGGTCGACAGGGTCAGTTCCAGGGTCAGTATTCTCATCAGCCGAGATCTTGCTTCACTTGCGGTGGTAAGGGGCATATTGCTAGGTTTTGCCCCCAAGGTTTTGGTGGTTCTCAGTATTAGGGTTCCCGTGCAATGGTTCCCGCATCAGGTGCACCCTCACCTCCTCAGCCAGCTAGGGGTAGTGGTCGTAGTGCCAGAGGTGGAGGTCAGAATCATAGAGGTGGAGGGCAGACCATGAGGGGTAGAGGTCAGCCCGTAGCAGGTAGACCCAGAGATGTGCAGGTTGGAGGGGATCAGCCCCGGTGTTATGCTTTTCCTGCTCGTCCAGATGTTGAGGCTTATGATGCAGTTATTACAGGTACGATTTCGGTTCGCAGCCTAGAGGCTTCGGTGTTATTTGATCCGGGTTCTACATTCTCCTATGTGTCTTCATATTTTGCCTCTTATTTGAGTATGCCCCCTGATTCCTTTGGTACTGTTGTACATGTGTCTACGCTGGTTGGTGATTCTATAGTGGTAGATCAAGTCTACCGTGCTTGCGTAGTAGCTATTGGTGGTTTGGAGACTCAGGCTGATCTTTTGCTTCTTGATATGGTTGACTTTGACGTTATATTGGGGATGGATTGGCTATCTCCATATCATGCTATTATGTACTGTCATGCCAAGACAGTGACCTTGGCCTTGCAAGACGTGCATCGTTTAGAGTGGAGAGGGACTCCTGGTCATTCCTGTTGTAGAGTTATCTCTTATATGAAGGCTCGACGCATGGTCGAGAAAGGGTGTTTGGCCTATTTGGCCTATGTTCGTGATTCTAGTGCTGAAGTCCCTTCTATGGAGTCAGTGCCCGTGGTTTGTGAATTTCTAGAGGTATTCCCTGCTGACCTGCCGGGTATGCCACCCGACAGGGATATTGATTTTTGTATTGATCTAGTTGAGGGCACTCAGCCCATTTCTATTCCCCCGTATCGTATGGCTCTGCTAGAGTTGAAGGAATTAAAGGAGCAATTGCAGGATTTGTTGGATAAAGGCTTCATCAGGCCTAGTGTTTCACCTTGGGGTGCCCCAGTATTGTTCTTGAAGAAGAAAGAAGGCTCTATGAGGATGTGTATTGACTACCCGCAGTTGAATAAGGTTACTATCAAGAACAAGTATCCTTTGCCGAGGATTGATGACTTATTTGATCAGCTTCAGGGTGCTACGGTGTTCTCTAAAATAGACTTGAGGTCTGGTTATCATCAGCTGAGGATTAGGGCTTCTGATGTGCCTAAGACAGCTTTTCGCACTCGTTTTGGGCATTATGAGTTCTTGGTCATGTCGTTCGGGTTAACTAATGCCCCCGCTGCTTTTATGGAGTTGATGAATCGGGTATTCAGGCCTTATCTGGACTCCTTTATGATCGTGTTTATAGATGATATTTTGATATACTCTCGCAGCCGAGAGGAGCATGAGCAGGACCTTAGAGTCGTCCTCCAGACTCTGAGAGACCGGCAGTTGTATGCCAAGTTTTCTAAGTGTAAGTTCTGGTTGAGTTCTGTGGCATTCTTGGGCCACGTGGTATTGGCAGAGGGCATTCAAGTGGATCCGAAGAAATTTTCAGTAGTTAGAGATTCTCCTAAGCCCACTTCAGCCATAGAGATTCGGAGTTTCTTGGGCCTAGCAGGCTATTATCGCCGGTTCGTGGAAGTGTTTTCATCTATAGAAGCCCCTAT
The DNA here is from genome assembly GCA_005239495.1 of Nicotiana undulata. NCBI lineage: Eukaryota > Viridiplantae > Streptophyta > Magnoliopsida > Solanales > Solanaceae > Nicotiana > Nicotiana undulata. The sequence goes on along the minus strand of ML272322.1, from coordinate 45,891 downwards.
GACCAAGTTGACGCAGAAGAGTGTTCATTTCAGAAGGTCGGAGGAGTGTGAAGCGAGCTTTCAGAAGCTCAAGACAGCATTGACCACATCACCAGTGTTGGTATTGCCCACAGGTTCAGGTTCTTATACCGTGATTGTGATGCTTCGAGAGTTGGGCTTGGTGCAGTGTTGATGCAGGATGAGAAAGTTATAGCCTATGCTTCACGTCAGTTGAAGATTTATGAGAAGAACTATCCAGTCCATGATTTGGAGCTTGCAGCCATTGTTCACGCCTTGAAGATTTGGAGGCACTATTTGTATGGGGTACCGTGTGAGGTATTCACTGATCACAAGAGTTGCAATACATGTTTAAGCAAAAGGAGTTGAATATGAGGCAGAGGCGGTGGTTAGAGTTGTTGAAAGATTATGACATTACTATCCTCTATCATCCGAGAAAGGCCAATGTGGTGGCCGATGCCTTGAGCCGGAAGTCAGTCAGCATGGGTAGTTTGGCTCATCTATCAGTTGGAGAGCGACCTGTGGCTCTGGGTGTTCAGGCGTTAGCCAATCGATTTGTTAGATTGGAGGTTTCTAAGGATCGCAGTGATTTGGCCCATATCGTCGCTTGTTCTTCATTGTATGATCGCATTCACGCCAGACAGTATGAGGATCGTCATTTGTGGGCTCTTAGGGATGCGGTTCGGCACGGACGTGCCAAGCAGGTCACAGTTGATGCCGAGGAAGTCTTGAGATTGCAGGGTCGCATATGTGTTCCTGATGCTGATGGCATTCGTGAGTTAATATTGGAGGAGGCCCAAAGTTCCCGGTAATCCATTCATTCGGGCGCCGCAAAGATGTACCAGGCCTTGCGGCATCATTATTGGTGGCGTATAATGAAGAAGGATATTGTGGCTTACGTAGCTCGGTGCTTGAATTGTAAACAGGTTAAGTATGAGCACTAGAGACCCGGTGGTTTGATGCAGCAGATTCCCGAGTGGAAGTAGGAGCGTATCACGATGGATTTTGTAGTTGGACTCCCACGGACTCAGAGGATGGTTGATGCAGTATGGGTTGTTGTAGATATGCTGACCAAGTCGGCACATTTCATTCCGGTGGTGGTTTCATCTTCAGCAGAGAAGTTGGCTCAGATTTATAGGAGAGAGATTGTCAGATTGCACGGTGTGACCTTATCTATCATATCAGACCGAGGTACGCAGTTTACCTCCCATTTCTGGAGAGTATTTCAGCGAGAGTTGGGCACACAGATCGAGTTGAGCACAACATTTCATCCCCAGATGGATGGACAATCCGAGCGCACTATTCAGATTTTGGAGGATATGTTGCGGGCATGTGTTATTGATTTTGGTGGTTCATGGGATCAGTTCTTGCCCTTAGCAGAGTTTGCCTACAACAACAGTTACCAGTCGAGCATTCAGATGGCTCCGTATGAGGCATTGTATGGTAGACGATGTCGGTCTCCAGTCGGATGGTTTGAGCCCGGGGAGGCTAGACTGTTGGGTTCGGAGTTAGTCCAAGATGCTTGGAAAAGGTAAAGATTATTCAGGATAGGCTTCGTACAGCTCATCCCAGGCAAAACAGCTATGCAGATCGTAGAGTTCGGGATTTGGCTTTCATGGTAGGAGACCAGGTGTTCCTTCGAGTGTTGCCTATGAAGGGCGTGATGAGATTCGGAAAGAAGGGAAAGTTGAGCCCTAGGTATATTGGTCTATTTGAGATATTGGACAGGGTAGGAGAGGTGGCCTACAGACTTTCCTTGCCATCGCATTTATCAGAAGTGCATCCAGTGTTTCACGTATCTATGCTTCTGAGGTATATTGCCGATCCATCTCACGTTCTTGACTTCAGCGGTGTCCAATAGGACAAGGATCTGACTTTTGAGGAGGAGCCAGTAGCTATATTTGATAGGCAGGTTCGCCAGTTGAGGTCGAAGAGTTATCCTTCGGTCCGTGTTCAGTGGAGGGGTCAGCCTGCCGAGGCAGCTACTTGGGAGTCCGAGTCTGACATGAGGAGTCGTTACCCCCAGCTCTTCTCAGACTCAAGTACTTTACTATGTCCGTTCGAGGACGAACGTGTGTTTTTGAGGTGGAGATTGTGATGACCCAGAAGATCATTCTAAGTAATTCTAGATAATTCTGTGTTCCGAGGCCCCGAAAGCCTCCGTTAATCTCACCTAGATATGCGTGAACAACACGGGCAGGTAGCCAGGAAGCTTCCATGTGAAAATTTGATAAAAATGGGATTTTTGAATTGAATAATTGAATAAAGTTGACTTTGGTCAACATTTTTGGTAAACAGACCCAGACCCGTGATGTGACGGTCCCGGAGCGTCCGTAGGAAAATATGGGACATGGGCGTATGCCCGGAATCGAATTCCGAGGTCCTAAGCCCGAGAAATGAATTTTTAAAGAAAATTGTTTTCTGAAAATAATAAAGGAATTTGAAAATGAATAATTATGTGAAAACCGTGTTACCGGGCCCGTATTACGGTTACGAAGCCCGGGGCAGGTTTATTATATGATATTTGTCATATCTGTGAAATTTGGTGTGAAACGGACTTGATTGAAATTTGGCTTGAAAGGTGATTTTATGTTCTCGAGGTCCGATTGAAACTCTGAGACCGGGAATAGTTTCGTTGTGTCATTTATAACTTGTCTGCAAAATTTGAAGTCGTTCCGAGTTATGTGGGTCGGTCCGGCGCATCGTTATAGAATCTTAGAATTTCAAGTTCTTAAGTGTTGAATTTAGGGGTTTTGGAGGCTGATTCTGAGTTTTAGCTTAATATTGAGTGTTCCGTGAGCTCGAGCAACTCCGTTTAATGATTTGGGACTTGTTGGTATTTTTGGACGGGGGCTCGGGTGGGCCCAGGTTCCTCGCGGACTCCGCGCGAGGCCAAAAACCAGCAAAAACCACTGCTGGTGCACAATCGGTGGTGTGACTGCAGGTGCGGTTGCCCAGCCGCAGATCCAGGACCGCCCTTGCGGTCCCAGCCTCGCAGCTGCGATCCCAAGCCCCCTTGCCCAAAGTCCGCAGGTGCAAGACCCAGGCCGCAGGCACGTGACCGCAGGTGCGGTCCAGCCTTCGCTGGTGCGACTTCCATCGCAGGCGCGACCCATCCTCCGCAGGAGCGGGACCGCTGATGCGACTCCCAACTCTGCAGGTGCGAGCCCAAGGTCCCAGGCCCTTCTTCCGCAGGGGCGATCATTTCCCTCGCAGGTGCGAGACCGCACCTGCGGTCCTATAGTCGCAGGTGCGGAAACCCCTGTTGGAAGCCCCTCTTAAATGCCCAAAATTTCGGGTTTTTCTCATTTCATCCATCTTTAACCCCCATTAGAGAGTCTCCAAGCTTGGGCAAAATCTTCCAAGACCACCCACTCTAAGAGGTAAGTTAAAACACCATAAAACTTCTAATTTTAACATTAATTCCTAGTTTAACTCACTACTAAATCATCTAATGATCATGGAATTAGTTAGTAACTTTAGGGTTCTTGAGAATTTCATGATTTAATGTTAGACCGTGAATCCTTGTATAAATTACATAACTGCGATCCTTAGACTCCGGGTAATTGATTCCTTCGTGAATTTTCGAAAATCTGAACGTGTGGGCCCGGGGTCGAATTTTAGTATTCGGAGAGNCTCCGCATTATGAGTAATTGGTGAATTAAAAGTGATACCCTGATGTTGTTTCATGACGTGGAGAGTTATTGAGTTATTTGCTTCAGTTGAGGCTTACATTGTTGAAATTGTATTTCTGACGCGAGGTTGGTTATAGTTGAGACCCTTGTCGGGCATTTGTTGATGTTGTAATTGATGATTTCTTCTTGCCGGGATAATAGAAATCTTATTGAGTATTTTCCATGCACTTGAGACTTCTTAGTGTTGACTTTCTCATTATATTGTTGCTTTGTTGTGATATATATATATATATATATATATATATA
>ML272322.1:750-41530 GCA_005239495.1 Nicotiana undulata | reverse complement strand
GCACGAGGGGACATTCCGTGCCGAGTGTTATTATATATGCATGAGGGGACATTTCGTGCCGAGTGATTGTGAGGTTATGCACGAAGGGACATGCCGTGCCTTCTTCTGTTCATTATCTGTTGAGAAGTTAAATTCCTGCTTTTATTTCTTTTACATATCAGTTGCTGTCCTGTTTTACTGTGCTAGCAATTGTTGTCCTTTTTACTCCCCCCAACATGTCCTCCCCGTATCTGTCTTACTTGCTTATTTCTGTTGCCATCTTTCCTGTTATTACATAAAACTGTATAGGTACATATGTTGTTGTTGGTCCTAGCCTCGTCACTACTTCGCCGAGGTTAGGCTCGACACTTACTCAGTACATGGGGTCGGTTGTACTGATGCTACACCTGCACTTCTTTATGTTGTGCATACTACGCAGCCAGACCCAGTGATCACTGACGGTCGGAGCATCCCATCAGTTCATACAGGAGACATCGAGGTAGACCCGCAGACGATCGTGGGCCTTGGCGTGACCTTCTACTCTTCACTTTCAGTTCTGTCTTACTTTATATTCCAAAGACAGTCCTATGTACTTATATTCAGACCTTTTGTTTGTAGTAATCTCTTAGACAGTTCGTGAGTATGTGACACCAGTTTTGGGATTTGTATATGGGTTTTATTTCGGAAGTGCTATGTTGTATTTTTGTTATTTTGTGAAAATTCATTGTGGGCCATCGATGCCTTAGCTATCTTTTTCGTTTTAGTTGTTAATGAGTTTTATTTAGTTTAAACGTTGGCTTGTCTAGCGGGTTCAACGTTAGAGGCAGTCATGGCCCGAAGGTTGGATTTCGGGTCGTGACACTAGTGTTTCATGTGTCCATGTTAAAGAAGGTAATTGGGTATCCAGCTTCCATCGTGCAAGTTGAGACCATCGAAATTAATGAAGAATTATCATATGAAGAGGTTCCGGTTGCTATTCTTGATAGGCAAGTCCGTAGATTGAGAAACAAAGAAATTGCTTCGGTTAAAGTGTTATGGCGAAGTCAGCAAGTCGAGGAAGCCACGTGGGAAGCGGAAAGGGAAATGAAAGAAAAATATCCCCATTTGTTTGAGTAAGTCTAGTAGTGGTCGTGAGAACTTCCATCTCTAAGCAAATACACCTGTGTTTAATTTTGTGCAAGAACGGTTCACTCTCCTAATTTCCTTACTATTGTAGCATCTCAAGTTGTGCTATATTTGTGTATGTTGGGATTATTTGGGTAATGTGCAACTCCTTGGAGTAAGCTAAATTATGTGCAATTCATGTGATAGTTAAATGATATGCAAGTTGTGGTGTTAACTGAATTATGTATAGCATGTTGAAGTAATTGAATTGTATACAATTTGATGGGATAACTAAATTATGTGAAAGTTGTTGGAGTAATTTAAAATGTGTGAAATTGGTTAACAATGTGTTTCGGGGGCTCTCTGACAGGTAGATAGGCCTAATTACAAAGGAAACTCTGGCAAATATTTTCAGAAAATATCGGAGGTAGTGAAAATTTGGGGGTTAGCATATTATGTTGTCCAAAAAGATTCCCCGATCCTCATTCGAGGACGAATGATTTTAAGTGGGGGAGGATGTAAAGACCCGTAAAATTTCATGTCTAAAATAATGCCCGAATAGGTCCCTATGTTGTTATAACTGTAGAATTTTTTTAAAAACGGACCCTTTTGAGTAACAAGTACCCCGGGACTTAAAACATAAATATCCCAGAATTGCATTGTTATGCGACACACTATGCGATCGCATAATAGGTATGCGGACCGCATAACAGGTATGCGGACCGCATAATGGTTGCATACATGGACAACCTTCTGTCCAATTTGAGGACAGCTATGCGGCTCAAAATGCGATCGCATTTTGGGAATGCGGACCGCCTAGCTGTCACATCCTTGCATCTCAATTTTCTGTAGAGGAGGTTATGCGACGCACTATGCGATCACATAACATGTATGCAGACCACATAATGGTCGCATACCAGGGCAGTCCGGTTCCCATTTTTGCTCATTTGAGGGCCAACTATGCGACATGAATGTGGACCGCATAGCAGGAATGCGATCGCATTCCTGACCGCATTTCCTGCTTCGGGGCTTTTTAATTTCTAATTTTTGCACCCGACCCCCAGTTTAATAAAACACCCCTCCCCTTCATTTTTAGCATGTATCTGAACAAAAATAGAGAGAAGTGAGAGTGGGTTATAGAGAGAGAAGTCCTCATCTTCCCCAAATCGATTTTTCAAATATCGCTCAGGCCCGAAAATTATCGAGTAATCTTCGTCTTCTTCACTCTAAGAGGTAATTCCCCACACCATTTCCTGTTAATTCTCAGGTTTTAGATAAAAAGGGGTAGAACACACTAATTGTGAAAGTAAGAGATAAGACTTGGATGCATGTGAATAATCTTCCATAGCCTAGTAAAGGGAAGCTAGTTAAAGTAATCTTTCACTAAAAAAAGGTTTATTTAAGCTAAGGGACCACATGGTGTTTCATAAAATGCTCAAATGAATTCAAGATTCCTAATTCTAAGGTAAATGTGTTGCATTGTGAACTAGATTGACGGTGCTAGACGGCTCGGTGAATTGTGATAGATATTAAAGGGGAATTTCGACTAGAGGTATGTATGGCTAACTTTAATCTTCGTAGAGTCACCTTGTTTGTGTCCGAGCATTCAGTATGGGTTTCTTGCTGAGTATGTGTGAATTGGTTGTCCGGCTATGTTGAGGTGTAAGATTTCATTTTCTTGTTTTTCTTAGTCGATTACCATGTTAAGTGAAATTGTGAAAGGTGATTTCTTGTGATTACTCTATCATGTGCATGGTTCGTTAAATGCCTGAATATGTTGGTATGAAAGAATGGTAACGAACCGAAATGTGTGAATGTATCTAAGTGCTAAGGGTTGTGTAGCAAGTGATGAAAAAGAGTTATGAATTGATTTAATTGAACTAAATGACCATGGCAATATCGTATATGACTCATTGTTTGGAAAGGTTTATTGTTGCTTGATTTCATAAGGATTGTTGGATGTAATGAATTTATATTCTTGTTGATGAAAATCTTTGTTATTGAATTAATGGTTGATAAAGACTATTGTGGACACATGATTATTTGATTGTTATGAAATCGTACTCTTGATGATATGAATCCTTGTGATTGAATTGTGGGCTGTTATTGTTGCTATGAAATATGATAGTATGGTGGGATCGGGCTGCGCGTTGCAACAAAAGAAATAAGGTTGATGTGAGAAACAATATGGGTGGAATGTGAATTGTACGGTGGGATCAGGTTGCACGCCGCAACAAAACGTAATAAGACTGAAATGTGATTGTCCGGTGGGATCGGGTTGCACGCCGCAACATGAAGTAATAAGGGTGGATTGTTGAGAAGGAATAAAGGTGGAATATGAATGTGTTGAAATAAGAATATGTGTAACTCCCAATTGTGTTTGTTTCTGTATCTCTGTGAACTATTTGTTGGTTCCTTTAATTGTATCCTATTTGTGTATTGTTTGATTTTTCTTAGAGTAAAGTTTTTTCATACATACTAGTACTATTCAACGGTACTAATGTCCCTTTTGCCGGGGGTGCTACATCTTTTATATAGATGTAGGTGGTTCCATAGCAGGTAGCTCGACCCGCCGTTAGTGATGTCTCCTCTTCATCTTTTCAGTAGTTCTGGTGAGCCCCATTTCCTCTCAGGGCCGTTGGTGGACTATATCATTCTCTTTTTCTTATGTTGTAAAAGGTATAGCCGGGGCCTTGTTTCCGGCAAGTTTATGTAAAACTCCTAGTACTCTTAGAGGCTCCGTAGACACTATGTGGGTTGTATATATGTATATTTTGGGCGATAGAAGTACTCACTCGTAATTGTGGATCGCATCGGAAATGTTGTATGTAACTTGTATGTTTTTTATTATCAATTGTTGAAAATTAAAAGAGGAAAATGAAATTATGTTGTAAATTGTACTTTGAATCTAAATTGGCTACTTCATACGGAACAATGTATATTATGAACACGGGGTAATACGTTGGGTAGGAAAGGCAATCCAGGTCCGCTTGACTGAGTTCATCCGGTTAGGCGCCAGTCTCGTCCCTCGATTTTGGGGCGTGATAGTGTTCCCGTCCATCCTTCTTGTATTATTATGATGTTCTGTTGTTATTTGCTATTTTTTATTTCTCATTGTAGTTGTTATGTTTTTAACTATATTGGGTCGTCATTAGATAGGTGTCATGCTCGGTAATTCTTATATTTATGTCTGTTTAGTTTTATTAGACCAGTAGGTGTCTTGACTAGTCCTCGTCACTACTTCATCGAGGTTAGTCTTGATACTTACTGGGCACCGCTGTGGTGTGCTCATACTACACTTTTGTATATTTAGGTGCAGATTCCAGGTTTTGCATAGCCGGTCGATCGAGAGTTAGAAGCGCGATTGCTGTTGTGGAGACTCAAGGTAAAACTGCTCCAGCGTTCGCGGGTTTCAGAGTCACCGTCTTATTTTTTGTTCATACACTGCTGTGCTTCTTTCTGAACAATGGTAATTAGGAGTTATAGTGTAAACTTCTGTAAAGCTTATGACTTGTACTTACCGGTTTTTTGAGAAGACGTGTAATGTGTAGAGATTTATTTCAAAAAGCACTTAAAAGATTCTTATATTATAATTGATGTTTGTCAATAATAGGCTTACCTATTCATTAAGACTAGGTGCCGTCACGATACCCAACAGAGGGAAAATTGGGTCGTGACAACCTAGGGCTCAACTTTCCCTTCTTTCTCGAACCTCATCACATCCTTCATGGGTGAAACATGGAGCAAGAATCGCTCTCTAACCAAGTAATGCAACATCCACATAAATTTTCTGTCTTGATTGGGGTGTACAAAGGAGATCCTGGATCATCTTGACCTTCACCAAGGCATCTCAAACCAAATCTGTTCCAAACGGCTTAGCATGTCCCGGCTCAAACCATCCAGCTGGAGAACGACACTTTCTCACATATAGGGCCTCACAAGTAGCCACCTTAATGCTCGATTGGTAGCCATTGTTCAAGGCATACTTCACAATTGGCAAGACCTGATCCAAGCACCTCCAAAATCCATAACACGGGCGTGAAGCATATTCTCTAATATCTGAATGGTGTGCTATGTTCTTCCGTCCGTCTAGGGTGAAATGTTGTACTCAACTAAACCCACGTGCCTAACTCATGTTGCACAACTCTCCAGAAGTATGATGTGAAATGCGTACCCTATCAAAGATGGATAGTGGCATGCCATGAACTCGGAAAATCTCGCTGATATAGATCCGAGCAAGCTGCTCTGAAGAATAGGTAGCCATTATTGGAATGAAATGAGCTTACATGGTTAACCTGTCCCCAATAACCCATATCACGTCAAATGGTTTCTAAGTCTGTGGGAGCTCAACAATGAAATCATGGCGACACGCTCCCATGTCCACTTGGGAATCTGAAGTCTCTAAAGCAAACCACTCGGCCTCTGATGCTCACAGTTTACCTATTGACAATTTAGGCACCGGGCTACATATTCTACTATGTCTTTCTTCATCCTCCTCTACCATTAGTGCTGCCTCAAATCCTAATACATCTTAGCGGCACCTAGATGAATGGAGTACCGCGAGAACACTGGAGCTGTAGTCAAAGTAGTCTTGAGCTTTTGAAATCTCGCCTCATACATCTCGAACCAACTGAAAGGATCACCCTTCTAGGTTAATTTGGTCATGGATGCAACAATAGATGAGAAACCCTCAACGAAACGACGATAGTACCCGGTCAAACCAAGGGAACTCTGAATCTCCATAGTTGAAGACGGTCTGGCCCAACTTTCCAGTGCTTCAATCTTCTTCAGATCTACCTTGATCCCCTCACTCGACACCACATAACCCAAAACTGGCATTGAACCACTTCAATCTTCTCTCTCAAGGTCTGAAGCACGATCCTCAAGTGCTGCTCATGTTCTTCCCAACTACGGTACTACACAAAGATGTCGACAACAAACATAATTACAAATGAATCAAGATATGGTTGGAGTACACTATTAATCAGGAGCATTATTGTAGTTGGGGCATTGGTCAGCTCAAAAGTCATCACAAGGAACTTGTAGTGACCATATCGAGTCCTAACGGAGTCTTCGGAATATTCAAATCCTGAATATTCAGCTCATGATAACCTGAATGCAAATCAATCTTTGAGAAAACTCTGGCACTCTGTAGCTTGTCAAATAAGTCATCAATGCATAGATAAATGTTCTTCACTGTAAACTTGTTCAACTATCTATAATCAATAGACATGCGCATGGAACTATCCTTCTTCTTCACATACAAGACCGGAGAAACCCAAGGCGACACACAAGCAACTCTTGCAACTGCTCCCTCAACTCCTTCAACTATGTTGGGGCTATACGATATTGTTGAATAAAAATGGGTTGAGTGCCCGACAACAACTCAATACCAAAATCAATATCCCTATCGGGTGACATGTCTGGAAGATACACTGGAAATACATCTGGAAAGTATCTTATTACCAGAACTAACTCAACAGTCGAAATATCGGCACTTACATCTCCCACAAAGGCTAAATAAGCATCACACCCCATCTCAACCATTCACAAAGCCTTAAGAAATTACGCAACCCTACTAGAAACATAATCCAAAACACATTTCCACTCTAATCGTGGAAAACCTAGCATAGCCAGCGTCACAATCATGGTGTGAATCTAGAATAGAATTACAGGGCGACAACCATTCCATGCCCAAGATAACATCAAAGTTCACCATACTAAGTATCAATAGATCGACTGTAGCCTCAAAACCACCAATGACAATTAAACACAACCTATATACACGGTCCACAACTATAGAATCTCTCATGGGCGTGGACACATAAATAGGAGAACTCAAAGAATCATGAGATATACCCAAATACAGAGCAAAGTAAGATGACACATATGAATTAGTGGATCTCAGATAAAATAAGACTAAAGAATCTCTATGAAAAATCGTAATCGTACCTGTAATATCTGAAGAAACTACATGCGTCCTACCCGGAACACCATAGAATCTGTCATGGTCTCCCCTATAGGGCGACCTCTACCTGCCCATCCTCTACCTCTAGCAGGCTGTGCGGGTAGAGTGGCAACTAGGGCAACAACCATGGCCTGAGAAGTTTGTGGACTTGACTGAATCCGTAGAGCGTGAGTAACCTGGGGAGCTGCACCTCTCTTGAGTCTGGGGCAGTCTCTTAGCATGTGGCGGGTATCACCACACACAAAGAAAGCTTCTAGTGGGAATGGCTGGTGGACACTACAAGAAATTTGATTTTTAACGACCATTCTTAACGAAGGGACATAAAACCGGTCGTTATAAGTGCATTTATAGCAACCAAAAATTTTTCCCGGTCGTTAAAACTAATTTTTAGCTCAATATTAACAAGGGGATAACATTCGGCCGTTAAAATATAACACATCCGGTCGTTAATAATTATTAATTAATAAAAAAGTGGCGCTAACTTATCCCACTTTTTTTTGCCCAATCTGCGAAATTTCCCACCCCACCCCCACCCAAAAAAGGGGAAAACGCCTTAGAGTTCGACTTATTAAACTTATCTAACATTTTCTAGTTCTCTGCTTTAAGCGGAATTAGCAAACAATTGAGGTACGATAAATTCAAACAATCAGAGTTGGTAAACTTCAGCGAATTAGGGAAAGAAGTTGCTTCTCTAACAGTTGCTAGTTCTCTGTTTTGAACCGAATTAGCAAAGAATTCTGGTATGAGAAATTCAAACAATCAGAGTTGGTAAAATTCAGCGAATTAGCGAAAGACGTTGCTCGTCACCTCCATTGACAACAACTGCTCATCTTTGATATTCTTCTCATCATGGTAAGGTTCAAAATTTTACCTTTTCTATGTGAATTGAGCAATAATTTCGCATCTGTTGAGAGATATATGTTTTGAATGAGCAACTGCGAAATCATCTTCTCCAACAATTTATTCTGAATATCAATTTCGTACTATCAGTTTCAATGAGTGCCAAGTATAACTGTCGAAATATCGGTCTTCCTAAAATTGAAGTTGATAATTTTTAGTTGTTTTATATATAGCTGTAGGGTTGTGATCACACTTATATGTATATGGATGTTGGTGTTCACTTTGGTGAAAGAATGACACAAAATACAAAAAATGTTTCTATCTATATTGACTGATTCTACAGTGAGGTGGCTTGTCCAGTTTTTGAACTTGTATCGCAAAGTACTTGCTGCACATTCTTTCCCTCCTTATTAGTCACATGATCATGCTCATTGTGCAATTCTTCAAACGAGTTAGAAAACTCGATATTCTAAAATTAGGGATTACTAATCTAAGTCAAGTATTCTATATCTTGTTGACTCGTTATTTAATTTAATAAGTATTTTTGATGTGCACGCTTGGAGAAGCATTACATGTATTGGGAAAGTGAATATATAGAGACCATTCTAGTTTTGGTATTGGCCTAGCTAATTTCCAGAGACATTATTCAGCACTATGATGGTGCTGAAACTGCACATAACATATTACCGTAGATTCCTTCTGCAAGGAGTATATATTGTCCAAAAGAGAGTCAAAATGTATTACAATTTTTATCTTACACCAGAAAGCATATAATTGTAAACATCGATATTTATACAGTGAAATGCCTCTATTTTGCCGTCAAAACAGCTAAAGTCTCGTTATTTTCATATGGTCTTGTATAATTCATCTGGAATGTTGTTCCAGGTAGTCTTGAGATGCTTCTTAAACTTCTTACTTCTCCAACTATTGATTACATCTTTCATCTTTTTGAGCATCAGCCATTTTACACCAAAATAAATTGTGAATAGTCCCCAGATATGCCCAGGACATTGGATAGTGCAAGAATAAGTGTTCTTAAACTTACTCTGCCTCGTTACACAAAACACATTTGGTGCTTGATACAACTATAATCTTCAGTCATAGCTATCCTAATAGAGACTCTTTTTGTCCTACTTGTCTTGTATTATACTACTGAAACACTAAAGTAGTGTGACAGAGTGATCAAATACTCTTGCACTAACAGAGTGAGTCTGGGATATGTTGTCAATCTTGATATTTCAAATTTAATGTCAGTTTGAGAACTTTGTCATTTCTCCTAGTCCCGTATTATACTACTCAAATACTAAAGTCGTTTGGTTGTCCACCTTTACTAATGTTGTTTTGTACTTTCTGAGATCTAGATAACCAGAATCACCAAATTCATGTACCAAATTTATGATTTTATGATCTTCTGATTGTTGGGATCGAAATAACATGGCTATTAGAGTTTGTAACCCATTCTAATAGTTCATTATGTTTAGTAGATTGTGTTGGAACTGCATAAGTTCTGCTTGAATTCACAAACAACTGCCCAACATTTTTCTCCTTAAAGGAACTGCCCAGATTGTGCTGGAACTACACCAGTTTAACTTGATCATCTGTAATTTGCTTGATCATCGGTAGCTTAATTGTGGTCTCATAAGAAATAGCTGGGATGTGCTTGGACAAAAAGAAAAAACAACACTATCCTCCTTGCCATTTAGCTTAGCCTAAATTAGACCTTACTCATGGTAAACTTCTATCCATCTGGTACTGCCCTAAGTAGTAAAGACATAAAAGAATCTGTTTGTTCCATGTGCAATCCATGAAACACCAAGAAACCACTTGACACAATTTCACTAACCACACAAAATAATGCTAACAAACAGGAAAATAAAAATAAAAAATAGCTGTGAAGGGAAAAAAAACTGAATAATGTACTTTACAGCATCTCTGAACATCTCTCTGCATGCCTCCAAGACCAAGATTGCAACTTTTGTGTTCAACATAGCTGCGTGGATTTGGGAAAAAAGAAAATAGTGAGAAAGGATAATAGAAATTTATCTTTGTAGATGCAAAAACTTTATCAAACATGGAGATATTAGTTCTCAGAGCAATCCATGTTCCTCCAGTTCATTTTTTGTGTGGTAAAATCATTACAATTTTCAAACTCTATATTATAGTATTTTGTAATATCAAGTACTAGGTACAAGAAATGCCACCAATTCAGGCTACAATTTTGTCTTTTCTATTGTATTTCTGCTTGCCACCTTGTACTTCTTCAATTGTTTGCCTAGAGTCCAATCCTTTAATGAATTCCAACTGTCAAAGAGTCAAACCATCCTCATTTTCTCACTTAGTAAAGGTGACTAATATGTTTTTATTCGCTTATATGCATTTCTTGTTCATTTCCATACTAATATTTTTTGGTTGACTATATATTTATATCAATTTCGTGTATGCACCAGATTATGGCACCTGATAAGCGATGGGTGGAACTTATTCATGATCGACTTGATAACGCTTACATTCTTGGGGTGGATAACTTTATGTATTATGCTTTTAAAAGATTGGGAGAAACACGCGAAGTACGTTGTCCATGCGTCAAATGTTGTAATGCAATTTCAGGAACACGTGAGCTGGATAGGTCACATTTAATAGTACACAGAATGGTCCAAAATTACACCCTTTGGTATCACCATGGGGAGAGATTAGGTGAGTCGTCTTCAGATTATGAATTTGTAGATGATAAGATCAATCAAGAGGGTGATGGTGACGATGAAATACATGAAATTTTAAGAGATTTATATCCCACTTTTGAAGGAGACAATATGAACAATGATGGTGATGGGTAGTTTGAGGTGGAACCAAATATTGAAGCAAAAAGATTCTATAGGATATTAAAAGATTTTGAGCAACCATTGTACCAAGAGTCAAAAGTTTCTAAACTTTTTACTTTGGTAAAGTTGCTTCATATCAAAAGTATTGATAATTGGAGTAACGCGTCATTTACAATGTTGTTGAAGCTCTTGAAGGATGATTTATTGTCGGATGGACCAAACTTGCCAGATTCATATTACGAAGTAAAGAAGGTAATTCGGCACCTAGGGCTTTCTTACAAGAAGATTGACGCATATAAGAATGATTGTATGTTATGCTGGAATAATGGTAAGTCTCTTGAGTCTTGCAATATTTGTGGTGCATCTAGATGGAAGGAAGATAAATGTAGCGGGGAAAACAAATTTAAAAGTGAAAAAAAAAAATACCATATAAGATTTTATGATATTTTCCTCTGAAGCCAAGACTTCAAAGTTATTTATGTCCTCGAAAATATCTACTCTCATGATATGGCACCATGACAAAAGAGTTGATGATGGAATAATGAGGCACCCAACTGATTCAATAGCGTGGAAAACATTTGAAGAACTCCATCAATCTTTTGCATCCGAGCCTCGTAATATTCGACTTGGACTTGCTAGCGATGGTTTTAAACCATTTGGAAATTTCAAAAATCCGTATAGCATTTGGCCTGTGGTACTTATTCCTTATAATTTACCACCTTGTCTATGCATGAAGAAAGAAAATTTTAATTTGTCGATGATTATTCCCGGTCCCGAGAGTCCTGGAGATGCTATTGATGTCTATCTCCAGCCTTGGATAGAGGAATTAAAGGAATTGTGGGAGTCTGGATTGGAGACCTTTGATGCGTAAACTAAACAAAACTTTGTGTTACATGCATCTTTATTATGGACCATTAATGACTTTCCCGCCTATGCAAATTTGTCTCGATGGAGTACAAAGGGAAAACTAGCGTGCCCATGCTGCAATAAAGAAACTCACTCAATTAGGTTACAAAATTATAAAAAATAGTGCTATATGGGCCATAGACGCTTTCTTCCTCTTAATCACAAATGGAGGATTGATAAAGCATCATTTGATGGCACTAAAGAGCAAAGATTACCACCAAAGCAGTTGTCTGGTGATGATATACTTCATCAAGTGGCTGATTTATATGGGTTACAACTAACAAAAGATCCAAAGAAGAAGATTAAAATATCACATGAGAGTAGGGGTGATAATTTGAATAAGAAGAGTATTTTCTTTAATCTACCATATTGGAAAACGCTTTTATTGTGGCATAACTTAGATATAATGCACATTGAGAAAAATATATGTGATAATATTTTGGGGACAATCTTAAATATCAAAGGAAAAATCAAAGACACCATAAACACTCGGTTGGATTTGCAAGCAATGAACATTAGGAAAGAATTGCATCCAATAAAAATTGGGGATAAATGTGACTTACCAACGGCATGTTACACATTATCTCCTGAAGAGAAGCACAAGTTTTCAGTTTCTTGAAGAACTTAAAGGTCCTAGATGGATTTTTATCAAATATTTCCCAGTGTGTCAACCTTAAAAATCGCAAAATTTAAGGGTTAAAAATGCATAATTGGCATGTTCTTCTACAACATTTACTCTCACTTGCTCTGCAAGGCATGCTATGAAAATCTGTGTGTGAACCGCTTATTGAGTTGTCTTTGTTTTTCAACGTGCTTAGATCAAAATGTTTAAGTGTGGATGAATTAGAGGAGATAGATGCCCAAATCCCAATAACTGAGTGCAAGCTAGAAAAAGTCTTCCCTCCTAAATTTTTTGATGTCATGGAGCACTTGCCAATTCATTTAGCTAATGAAGCTAAGATTGCTGGACCTTCTCAATGTCGATGGATGTATCCAATGGAGCGATATATATACTTTATGAAATCATTTATTCATAATAGGGCTTTCACAGAAGGTTCTATTGCAGAGGGATATTTAGCAACTGAATGTATGACCTTATGTTCAAGATATATACATACAATAGAAACAAAGTTTAATCGCCTTGAACGAAACTATGATGGTGGTTAATAGAATCTGATGGGGGTTTAACAATTTTTTGTCATCCCGGAAGAGCTTTCAGAGGTGGCAAACCACACAAACTTGATTCAAATGAACTGGAGCAAGCACATATTTATATTTTAAAAAATTGTGATGAAATTCAACCATTTCTTGAGTAAGTAAAGACTTGTTTCAATAATTTTCTTTTATGTACATTCTCTATTTTTTTCATTAAAATGACACGTTATTATGCTTTAATTATTTTTAGAGAGTTTTCACTAACTCCAGTTGATACCTCTCAAGCAAATTCTGATAGGCAATTCATTTGTTGGTTAAAAGAAAAGGTGAGTATTAGTTAACATTATTATTTTTCAAACCAAGTATGTAAATATGATTTTCTAAATTATGTGCTTGATCTTAATAGGTTGCAGGATTACACGAATGCAATGATAGTAAAAAAATGGCAGATTTGCTCTCATTGGCAGGTGGTCCCATGCCTTACGTGACAAGTCATCGAGGCTACCTTATTAATGGATATAGATTTCACGTGAAAGATTATGATAAAGGTTTGAGAACTCAGAACTGCGGGGTGGTTGTAGTTGGAGAGACGGGTGAAGAGAATAAGAACATTGATTACTATGGAGAACTAACCGATATACTAGAATTACAATTTATTGGTGGATGAAGAATATTTTATTTCTATGTATGTGGTTTGATGTGTATGACCAATAAAAGGGAGTTAAAATATATAAATATGGATTTGTAAGTGTTAACCGCCATCGATTTTTGAAAATAACCGAGCCTTTTTGTAACGACCCGACCGGTCGTTTTGAGCTCTAGCATGTCGTTCAGCGGTTTGAGGCCATGAGCAGCTTCGTTTTAGGTATTATGACCTGTAGGTGTGGTCGGAATTGAATTTTGGGAAGTTCGGAGTTAATTTAGGAAGAAAATTCTCATTTCGGAAGCCTTAAGTTGGAAGAATAAACTAATATTGGAATTTTGAGTAAACGACCTCCGAATCAGGATTTGAAGGTTCCTGCAGGTTCGTATGATAATTTCGGACTTGGGCGTATGTCCGGATCGGGCTTTGGATAACCCGGGAGAGTTTCGACGTATATTGTGGAAGTCATCATTTTTGAAGAAATTTCCTAAGTTTGGCTTGAAGCGCATTTCAGTGATATTGATGTTCGTTTGGGATTACAAGCCTGGGAATAGCTTCGTATGGTGATTCTGGAGTTGGGAGCGTGATCGGAAGTGAATTCGGATGTCCGTAGGTTATTTTGAAGTCATTTGGCTAAAGATAGAAATTTGAAGGTTTTTGAGAAATCCAATTGGAAGTGAAAATTTTGATATCGGGGTCGGAATGCGATTCTGAAAGTTGGAGCAGGTCCATAATGTCAAATGTTACTTATGTGCAAAATTTGAGGTCAATCGTACGTGATTTGATATGTTTCGACATCGAATGTAGAAGTTTCAAGTTCTTAAAGTTCATTAAGCTTGAATTGGGGTGCGATTCATGATTTCGGCATTGTTTGATGTGATTAGAGGCCTCGACTAAGTCTGTCATATGTTTTAAGACTTGTTGGCACGTTCGGACGGGGTCCCGAAGGGCTCGGGTGAGTTTCGGGGTGGTTTCGGACCATTTCTAGGCAATTTATAGCTGCTGGTTTTTTGCTACAGCAGTGTGCTACGCGATCGCGGGGAATTAGCCGCGATCACGATGAGTAAAATGAGAGAAATGGGCCAGTGAATCGCGATCGCGGAAAGCCTTTTGCGATCGCGTAGGGGAAATGTTCTGCTGCATTGACTCGACTTCAGAGGCTCATATATCACAATCTATAAGGAATTGTGAGATTATATAAATATGAAAGTTTTATCTCTTTGTGTCTAGTTTCTACAAAAGTAAACCATTTAGAATTTGGATTTGTGTACAAAGAGATATCGCGATGAGTAAATACCTGGGCAGAAGTTATATATCGAGGTTTCGACCATTTTTAGCATATATGGAGCTATGGAGCTCGGATTGAAGCGATTTTTGAGGCGATTTTCACCATATGAAATATGGTAAGTGTTTTCTTCACTATTTTGAGTTAAATACATGTGTATATATGGGTTAGAACATGGAAATTAGTGGAAATTAGTTGAAATTGTGGGTTTTTTGTAGAAGACCTAGAGATTGGTATTTTGGATTTTGACCACGAAATGGAGCATGAAATTAAGAGTAAATTATATATTTGATCTAGTAAAGTCATGGGTAATCAGTATCTTCAAAAAAATTTGGAATACGGGCATGTGGGCCCGAGGACAAATTGGTCAACTTTTCGAGCGGAGTTGGGAATTTATATAATTTGAATTGTTAACAAGTATTAGAGTATATTTTCATTAGTTTGCCGTTATTTGGCTAGTTTCGGAGCTTTGTGCAACGATTTGAGTCATCGGAAGGGCTTGGAAGCCGGTTATGGAATTTCGGAGCGAGGTAAGTCTCCTTTCTAACTTTGTGAGGGGGAATTATCCCAATAGGTGAACTAATTAAATATGTGCTACTATTTGTGGGGGCCACGTACGCACGGGGTGACGTGAGTCCCTGCGTAGCTACTATTATGCTTATGTCCGGGTAGCCTAGGACCCACTAGCATGCTTTACTTGTTGTACTTGTAACGTTGTTGGTAAAACGAGACTGTCTAATATCATTGAATTAGTAAATGAATATTTAGGTAGGTTAAACTTCATTATCCAAGTCATCTAAAAAGAGAGTTATCCTTTCCTTGGCTAAATATTTCCTGATGAATTACTGATGTATTACTAGAATGTGTGTGTCTATATAGGTACCCGATTTGCAGGTATGATTTGCGAGCGAGGTAACTCTATTATTTATATGTGACCGCTTCGCAATATATATATTTCGCGAGCGGAGTGATTCTTTCCACTACTCTCATGGGAGCGGGTCGTACGCCACGGCGGAATAGATGCATCTATGGTTCGAGCCGTTCGACCCTTGGCAGTGCACATTTTATTATTGTTGGTCCAGGCCGTACGACCCTTTATATTTCCTACTCATGATATATATACATATTATATACCATCAGTTACTTGAACTGTTAAATTGTCTTATGGACGTAAATTGCTAAATGAAATGACGGAAACCGGAGAATTTATAAATTTTTTGAAACAATTGATCTTTCCTGTCATTATTTGTCATTCGATGTTAATAACCATGTTGATATCCTTCATCTATTATATTGTATTGACCTCTAGCAAGTGTCATAATCGACCTCTCGTCACTACCTCTCTGAGGTTAGGCGAGATACTTACTGAGTACACGTTGTTTTCGTAGTCATGCTACACGTGCTGTGCATTTTTATTGCACATGTACATTCATAGCTAGTGGCCCTGCTCAACACGGCGATGTAGCTGACTTGGAGACTTAGACGAGCTGCACCATTCTGGGATGTATTATATTAAAAATTGAATATTAGACTGTTGTTTTACTTCATGGATTTTGTCTAGTTATTATGCAATAAAGTTAAAGGTAATGATTTTAAAGATGCTAAAACAGGAGATTTAAACTAACCATTTAATGATTGGCTTGCCTGACAATGGTGTCCGGCGCCATCACGACCTTATGAATTTTGGGTCGTGAAAACATGGTATCAGAGCACTAAGTTCCTTTAGGTCTCACGAGTCATGAGCAAGTCTAGTAAAGTCTTGCGGATCAGTACGGAGATGTCTATACTTATATTCGAGAGGCTACAGGGTTGTTAGGAGTACTTTCCTTCTTGATTCATCATCGTGCGATTTGGTTCCTTTAAGGCTTATTCCTATGTTTCTTCCTACTCAATCTTACGCGTCACGAAGTGCTTGCTATGAATTGCAGGAATTTGAGGAATTGAAACGGTGCTACGAATGAGGTGCGTGATGTTTTCCATGCGTAATTGGTTGGGGTTGTTGTTTTTGCTCTGCGGAAGGATAATATGTTGTTTCAGCTCATTAGCTCTATTTCTGAGAGCCTTGAGACTATGCTCAGGTAGTGATGATGCTTAAGATTGGTTATAGCGCGATGTGGATGTGATGGTCGGATGCTTGCCCATATGTAGGGGCAATGAATGACTTGAAGGGAGGTCTTCTCAGAGCGTGATTTTGAGATTTCAGCATTTTAGTTCCGGCGGAGGAAAGGTGTCACGACCCAAAATCCTTACTCAGGTGGTGATGGCGCCCAACTGCGGGGTTAGGCAAGCCAACATCAATTTCACTAAGTGTTCCCTTTTTCATTTGATTATATAGTTCATCATTTACCAATTTTTAACAGGTGCAAACATGATATCTAAAGATGAGAACTCAGTGGTAGATATAATAGGCATAAAGAAGCGTGTGCCAGTACACCAACATGTATAAATATAGTCCAAAATCCCAAAATAACCACTATGTGTGTGCCAGGAACTAGTGTCACGAGTGTCACGGGCATTCTAACAGGATACCCAAAAGATAGAATATACAATCCCACTATCTGAATAAATAGACGGGAAACAAAAGTAAACGAAACTCCATGGTGCTGCTGGGGATCGCCAGAAGAAGCAGCTCACCGTGAAGTCGGTCCGCTACAGTCAATATCTAGCTCCGGTCTGATAACCAGAAGCACCAACCTCAGAACCTGTATAATTAAGTACAGAAGTGCAGCATGAGTACATATTAAATAAATATGTACCCAGTGAGTATCACGGCTAATCTCGAAAAAGTAGTGACGAGAGGTTGACTCGATACTCACTAAGGTCCAACAGTAATAATATAAAGCAGGATATAACGGAATGCAATAGACATGGGAAACAGTAAGCAACATATACATTTCAAGTACAGAAATCTTGGAAAAACTACGGAATATAAGCAACAATGTACACTTTCCTTGTTCCCAAGTATTTGTCGAACCAATATCACTGAAAAACCCAAACAATACCAAATACTCATGCGCACACAAGAATAAGACAACCGGCCAG
This sequence comes from Nicotiana undulata, assembly GCA_005239495.1. NCBI lineage: Eukaryota > Viridiplantae > Streptophyta > Magnoliopsida > Solanales > Solanaceae > Nicotiana > Nicotiana undulata. Next base: position 23,789 of record ML272322.1, on the reverse strand, counting down.
AGTCAGAAGAAATATCTATGCACTGCCGAGGATCGAACGGTCCATCCCATAAGTGCATTCTTACCATAGTATAATCTTTCAGGTGCACTGCCGAGGATCGATTAGCCCGTCCCAAAAGTGCATTATTACCATAGTATAATCTTTCAGGTGCACTGCCGAGGATCGATCGGCCCGTCCCAAAAGTGCATTCTTACAATAGTATTATCTTTCAGGTGCACTGCCAAGGATCGATCGGCCCGTCCCAAAAGTGCACCTTTCAATCCGCCGTGGCGTACGGCCCGCTCCCATGAGAGTGGGGGAAATCACACTCCGCCCGCGGAATGTAAATTGCGAAGCGGTCACAGGGACATACAATATCATTAAAATTTACCTTCCATAACAATTTTCTTCCAATTATCCAAATCCATGAAATCTCAGAGAATCAAAGCTAGGCATGGCATGAGTTTATAACACATATGACGTTTCAAGGAGGAATATAAGGCATGATAAGGGCCTAACTACCCGGACATTTCAATAGTAGTCGCTACGTACGGACTCCCGTCACTTTGTACGCACCTAGCCCCCAAAACAAGTGCACATAGCATATAAATCACCTATGGGAGAAATTCCCTCTTACAAGGTTAGAAAGGAGACTCACCTCGTGTCGAATCTACCCCTCGGATCAAGGATGCGCCCGAAACTCCGAACTCTACCCTCGGGGACTCGCAACTTGCCAAATACAGTACAATTACATCAATTCACGCTCAAAGAAGGAAGATTATCCTATTTATTTCAAAAATTCATCATTCTTTAGAAATTCCCAAAGTTCAACCCCGGGCCTGGACGCTCGAATTCCGAAAAATCTCGAAGGAATCGCTCACCCATACCCTAAGGATCATTAATATGTAGTTTCTTCTTGAATTCATAGCATTAATTGCGTAATTCATCAAATTCCCAATAACCCTAATTTACTACCCCAAATCTTGATTTTTCAATGATTTAATAGAGAATATAACTAGTAATTCATGTTTGAAACTAGTATTAGTTAAGAATTTACTTACCTCTTTGGCAACTAGGATGTGGGATATTTTCTCCAAGATTCAAGGTCTCTAATGGTGATGGAAAAATGAAAGAAGGGGGTGATATCCCGTATTTTAAAGAAAATAAATTGCCCAGCTGCCCCTTCATCGCGAACTCGACAGGGGCATCGCGTTCGCCAAGGCCAATGGCCCAGGCCTCAGGAGGCCCTTATATGCGAACGCGAGAGGGGGCCGCGATTGCGAAGGCTAGCTGGGCTAGACCTACGCGAACGTGGTGGTACACAAGCGAACGCGAAGAACAAACGGGCTAGGTTTTGTCTTAACCCTTCGCGAACGTGGAGGCGAAGGTGCAAACGCGAAGGTCAGGGGTCCAGACCATCGCGATCGCGGGGTGGGAAACACGAAACCGTAGAGCATCAGCAGCCTCGGCCAAGTTCCTTCTTCGCGAACGCGGCTACCCTCCCGCGAACGCGAAGAAGAAAACCACCCATTGAAAATTCTGGTTTTTAGCATTAAGCTCCGAGGGGTCCGAAACTCACCCGAGCCCCCCGGGACCCCGTCCAAAGGCACTGGCAAGTCTGTATTCATGATACGGACTCGCTCGAATTTCCGGAACGTGAAAAACAACAACAAAACTCAGAATTTGACCCCAAAAACAAATTGAATCAAGCTTAAGAACTTCAAATTCTTGATTTCATAACGATGCGGCGAACTAACCTATACTACTCGGAATGATTCCAAATTTTGCAAGCAAGTCATAAATGACATAACGGAACTATTCCTGGTCTCAGAATTCCGTTCGGATCTCGATAACATAAAATCACGTTCCAACCCAAATTTCAAACTTAAGGATATCCTGATTTCTATATTGGGCGCCGCTATGCTCCCGGGTCATCGAAAATCCGTTCTGAACATACGCCCAAGTCCGAAATTATCATACGAAGTTACTGAAACTGTCGAAACTAAATTTTGAGGTTGTTTGCTAAAAATGTTGACCGAAGTCAAACTTGACCAAAAAGGCCATCCTTAAGGAACCAAGTGTTCCTATAACGCTCTAAACACTTTCAAATACCGAACCACCTGTCCTCTCAAGTAATAAATCACGTGAAGCCGCTACGGGAAGTTTCATTTAGAGGAACGGGGTCCTAATACGCAAAGCGACCGGCCGGGTCGTTATATTCTCCCCTTCTTAAACAAACGTTCGTCCTCGAACGAGTCTAGAATCGTACCTGAAGTGCTGAATAGTTGTGGATATCTGCTCCGCATGTCCTCCTCGGACTCCCAAGTCGCCTCCTCAGCTGGTTGGCCCCTCCACTGGACCTTTACTGCGGAAACTCTGACCTCAACTGGCGGTCCTGCCTATCAACAATAGCAACTGACTCCTCCTCATAGCCCAAATTATCATCCAACTGAATAGTGCTGAAATCAACCACGTGAGAGAAGTTGGCATGATACCTCCGGAGCATGGATTCGTGAAAGACCGGATGAACTCCTGATAAGGCGGGAGGTAAATCAAGCTCAAAGGAACCTCTCCAACTCGCCTCAACACCTCGAAAGGACCTATAAACCTGGGGCTCAGCTTGCCCTTCTTCCCAAATCTCAAGATGCCCTTCATCGGCGAAACCTTCAGTAGAACCTTATCTCCTTCCATAAATGCTACATCACGGGCCCTCTGATCCGTGTAACTCTTCTGTCTGGACTGTCCTATGCGGAGCCTCTCCTGAATTATCTTCACCCTCTCCAAAGCATCTCTCACCAGATCCGTTCCATATAACTTAGCCTCACAAGGCTCAAACCACCCAATAGGAGAACGACATCGCCGACCATACAAAACCTCAAATGGAGCCATCTCGATGCTGGACTGATAACTATTATATTACGCAAACTCTACCAAAGGCAAGAACTAGTCCCACTGACCCCCAAAATCAAGCACATATGCCCTGAGCATATCCTCCAATATCTGAACTGTACACTCCGACTGGCCATCAGTCTGAGGGTGAAATGCTGAGCTGAGATCTATCTGAGTTACCAACGCACTATGCAATGCTCTCCAGAAGTGCGAGGTGAACTGAGGACCTCGATCTAATATAACGGACACCGGCACAACGTGCAACCGGACTATCTCCCGAAAGTTGATCTGGGCTAGCCTCTCAGAAGTGTAAGTAGTAGCCACAAGAATGAAATGCGCCGATTTGGTCAATCTATCCACATTGAACCAAACCGCGTCAACCTTCCACAAAGTCTGAGGCAACCCAACCACGAAGTCCATAGTTATGCGCTCCCATTTCCACTCAGGAATGGGCATCTGCTGGAATAGGCCTCCTGGCCTGTGATGCTCACACTTAACATGCTGGAAATTAAGACACATAGCCACATACTGCACAATGACCTTCTTCATCCGCATTCACCAGTAATGATGCTTCAAATCACGATACATCTTTGTCGCACCCGGATGAACAGAGTATCGAGAACTGTGTGCCTTCGCTAGAATCCTCTCCCTCAGTCCATCAACATCAGGAACACACAAACGGCTCTAGAGTCTCAAAGAACCATCTTCACCCAAGTTAACCTCCTTGGCCCTGCCCTGGACCACTGTCTGCCGAAGCTCTGCTAAGCACAGATCATCAAACTATCGAGCCTTAATCTCTCCCAATAATGAAGACTGAGCAACCACATGACCTAGAACTCGACGAGGCTCCGAAAGATCTAATCTCACAAGGCGATTAGCCAAGGACTGAATGTCCAAGGGCTAGAGGTCTCCTCCTCAGCTGCAATGTAGGCCAAGCTACCCATACTCTCTGCCCTCCTACTCAAAGCATCTGCTACCACATTTGCCTTGCCCGGATGATAAAGAATAGTGATATCATAGTCCTTCAACAACTCAAGCCACCCGTGTTGCCTCAAATAAAGATCCCTCTTCTTGAACAAGTGCTGCAAACTACGATGGTCTGTATACAACTCACAAGACACACCATACAAGTAGTGCCTCCAAATATTTAAAGCCTGAACAATAGCTGCCAACTCTAAGTCGTGCACAAGATAATTCTTCTCATGAACCTTCAGCTGGCACGAAGCATAAGAAATCACTCTACCATCCTGCATCAACACACATCCCAACCCGACGCGTGAAGAGTCACAATACACTGTATACATCCCTGAACAGGAAGGCAATGTCAGAATTGGTGCTGAGGTCATTGCTGACTTGAGCTTCTGATAGCTTACCTCAAACTCGTCGGACCATCGAAACGGGGAATTATTCTGAGTCAATCTAGTTAATAGAGCTGCAATAGAAGAGAACCCCTCTACGAATCGGCGATAATAGACTGCTAGGACCAGAAAGATCCTGATCTCTGTAGCTGAAGTAGGACGCGGCCAACTCTGAACTGCCTCAATCTTCTGGGGATCAACCTTGATACCTCTCCAGATACCACATGCCCCAGAAATGCCACAAACTCTAACCAGAACTCACACTTGGAGAACTTAGCATATAGCTTCTGCTCTCGCAAGGTTTGAAGCACAACTCTCAAATGCTACTCATGCTCACCCACGCTCCGCAAATAAATCAAGATGTCATCAATAAAGACGATGATGAAGGAATCAATATACGGCCTGAATACCCTATTCATCAAGTCCATGAATATTGTTAGGGCATTAGTCAAACCAAAGGACATCACCAGGAACTCATAGTGGCCATATCTGGTACGAAATGCAGTCTTCGAAACATCTGAGGCCCGAATCTTCAACTGATGATAACCTGATCTCAAATCAATCTTAGAAAACACACGAGCACCCTGCAACTGGTCAAACAAATCATCAATGCGTGGCAAAGGATACTTGTTCTTAATGGTAACCTTATTAAACTAGCAATAATCAATACACATCCGCATAGACCCATCCTTCTTCTTCACAAATAGGACTGGAGCACACCACGGTGATACACTCGGCCTGATGAACCCCTTAACCAACAACCCCTCAAGCTTCTACTTCAACTCTTTCAACTCCTTAGGGGCCATACGATACGAGGGAGTAGAAATAGGCTAAGTATCTGGAGCCAAATCAATACAGAAATCAATGTCTTGATCTGGAGGCATGCCCGGAAGATCTGAAGGAAACACATCTGCAAACTATCAAACAAAGCATCGAATCAATAGTCGGAGACTCGGCGGTGGTGTCCCGCACATAAGAAAGGTAGGCCAAACATGCCTTCTCGACCATATGTCGAGCCTTCATGAAAGAAACGACCCGGCTGGATGCACTAACTGAAGAACCCCTCCACTCCAGCCTCGGTGACTGTGGCATGGCTAAAGTAACTGTTTTGGCATGGCAATCGAGTACGACATTATAAGAAGATAGCCAATCCATGCCTAGAATCACCTCGAAATCAACCATGTTGAGCAATAACAGGTTTGATCTGGTCTCAAGCCCACAAAAAGTAACCACACAAGACCGATAGACCTGGTCTACCACCACGAAATCTCCCACAGGAGTGGACACATATATAGGAGAACCCAAGGACTCAAAAAGAACATCCAGGAAATGAGCAAATAGTGATGAAACATATGAACATGTGGATCCTGGATCAAATAGTATTGAAGCATATCTACCACATACTAAGATAATACCTGTGATCACGACGTCTAAGGCCACTGCATCCGCTCTGGCCGGTATAGCATAAAATATAGCTGGAGCACCTGAAGACTGAGCTCCCCCAGAGTGAACATGAGCTGACTGATCTCCCCCTGAATGGCCTCCCCTTCTAGGACGACCCCTGCCGACCTGTCCTCCACCTCTAGGTGGCCGGACTACTCGTGCTGGACCCATAGGCTGATAACCCTGCTGCACTGCCTTGCCCCGAAGCCTGGGACAATGTCTCTGCATATGACTTAGATCTCCACACTCATAGCAACCTCTAAGTACCATAGTTTGCTGCCCCGTAGAGGAACCCTAAATGGCCGGAGGTTGGTAGGAACGCTTGGCATAGCGCTAAAATGAGCCCTCGCTGGAACACCTCGGGGAGATGCTGAATATGAAGGCCTGCTTGGCTGACCACTGCTAAACTGACACTTTCCCCTAGCTGGGGCACCTCTGAAATCTCCGGAGAGCCTAGCCCTCTTGTCCTGCTGACCCTGCTCCCTGTTCCTTGAATGGTAACCCTCGATCCTGCGAGCAATCTCTACCACGAGCTGGTAAGGAGTACCCATCTCCACCTCTCGGGCCATGGTGGCTCTAATTCCTAGGTGCAACCCAGCCACGAATCTCTGCACTCTCTCAGCATCTGTAGGTAGTATCATAAGTGCATGGCGTGACAGCTCTAAAAACCATCTGTCACTGACATTTGCCCCTGCTCTAGCTGCTTGAACTGACGCCGCAACTGTTTCCTTTCAGAGGGTGGAATATATCTGTCTAAGAACATCTGCGTGAATCGCTCCCAAGTGACAAGAGGAGAACCTGCTGGCCTGCTGAGTATATAATACTACAACCACCTGCGAGCTCTGCCCTCTAACTGGAATATAGTGAAGTCGACCCCATGAGACTCCAAGATCCTCATTTTGTGTAGTTTGTCCCTGCACCTATCGATAAAGTCCTGGGCATCCTCACCTCGCTCACCCCCCCGAAGATTGGAGGGCGTAGTCTAGTCCATCTATCCAACATCTTCTGCTGATCGCCCTCTGCAGCTGGCCTGGGCTCTAGTGCTGCTACTACAGGCTGAATCCCACCCACGGGCGGTTTACCCGGGGTATAATATACTGCTGCTGCCTGTACTGCGGCCTGAGAGGAAGGGATCTGGACTCCCCCTCCCGCCTGAGAAGTGGCAGGATCTGCTGGAAAAAGGCCAACCTGGGACATGGTGTTCATGAATCTCATCATACGACCCATGACCTCCTGGAAGCCCGACGCCGTCATAAAGTCTACTGGAGCAGGAGCTACTGGAGGCACCTCGTCCTGCTCCTCTATGATAGGGTCCTTTGGTGGTGCGACTAGTATAGCTCCGGGACACCTTCGTCCCCTACCTCTAGCAGGTGCCCTACCCCTACCTCTACCATAACCTCGAGCGGCGGGGGTAGCGGCATCTCCCGGATCAAGAACATCAAATGCACGCATCCCCACCATCTGTGAGAGAATAGAAGAACAAGTTTGAGTATATCATCGATCGCACGATAGATTATGAACATAGAGAGGTTTCTTAACACCCTATAGCCTCCTGAAGATAAGTACAAACGTCTCCGTACCGATCTGCAAGACTCTACTGGGCCTACCCGTGACTCGTGAGACATACGTGAACCTAGAGCTATGATACCACGTTGTCACGACCCAAAATCCTAACTCAGGTCGTGATGGCGCCAACTGCAGGGTTAGGCAAGCCAACATCAATTTCACTAAGTGTTCCCTTTTTCATTTGATTATATAGTTCAACATTTACCAATTTTTAACAAGTGTAAGCATTATATCTAAAGATAAGAACTCACTGGTAGAGATAATAGGCATAAAAAAGCGTGTGCCACTACACTAACATGTATAAATACAACCCAAAATCCCAAAATAACCATTATGTGTGTGCCAGGAACTAGTGTCACGAGTGTCACGGGCATTCTAACAGGATACCCAAAAGATAGAATATACAATCCCACTGTCTGAATAAATAGACGGGAAACAAAAGTAAACGAAACCCCATGGTGCTGCTGGGGATCGCCAGAAGAAGCAGCTCACCGTGAAGTCGGTTCGCTACGGTCAATTTCTAGCTCCGGTCTGATAACTAGAAGCACCAGCCTCAGAACCTGTACAATTAAGTACAGAAGTGCAGCATGAGTACATATTAAATAAATATGTACCCAGTGAGTATCCCGTCTAATCTCGAAGAAGTAGTGACGAGAAGTCGACTCGACACTCACTAAGGTCCAACAGTAATAATATAAAGTAGGATAAAATGGAATGCAGTAGACATGGGAAACAGTAAGCAACATATACATTGCAAGTACAGAAATGCAGGAAAAACTACTGAAAATAAGCAGCAATGTACACTTTCCTTGTTCCCAAGTATCTGTCGAACCAATATCACTAAAACAACCAAACAGTACCAAATAGTCATGCGCACACAAGAATAAGACAACCGACCGGAGTCAAAAGAAATATCTATGCACTGCCGAGGATCGAACGACCCGTCCCATAAGTGCATTCTTACCATAGTATAATCTTTCAGGTGCACTGCCTAGGATCGATCGGCCCGTCCCAAAAGTGCATTCTTACCATAGTATAATCTTTTAGGTGCACTGCCGATGATCGATCGGCCCGTCCCAAAAGTGAATTCTTACAATAGTATAATCTTTCAGGTGCACTGCGGAGGATCGATCGGCCCGTCCCAAAAGTGCACCTTTCCATCCGCCGTGGCGTACGACCCACTCCCATGAGAGTGGGGAAATCAAACTCCGCCCGCGGAATGTAAATTACGAAGCGGTCACAGGCACATACAATATCATTAAAATTTACCTTCCATGAAATCTCAGAGAATCAAAGCTAGGCATGACATGAGTTTATAACACATATGACCATTCAAGGAGGAATATAAGGCATGTTGTGGGCCTAAATACCCGGACATTCCAATACTAGTCGCTACGTACGGGCTCTAGTCACTTGGTACGCACGTAACCCCCAAAACAAGTGCACATAGCATATAAATCACCTATGGGGCAAATACCCTCTTACAGGGTTAGAAAGGAGACTCACCTCGTGTCGAATCTACCCCTCGGATCAAGGATGCACCCGAAACTCCGAACTCTACCCTCGGGGACTCGCAACTAGCCAAATACAGTACAATTACTCCGAACTACTAGTTATTTAATACAGAATATAACTAGTAGTTCTTGTTTGAAACTAGTATTAGTGAAGAATTTACTTACCTCTTTGGCAACTAGGATGTGGGATATATTCTCCAAGCTTCAAGGTCTCTAATGGTGATGGAAAAATGAAAGAAGGGGTGATATCCTGTATTTTAAAGAAAATGAACTGCCCAGCTGCCCCTTCATCGCGAACGCGACAGGGGCATCGCTTTCGCGAAGGCCAATGGCCCAGGCCTCAGGAGGCCCTTCTATGTGAACGAGAGAGGGGGCATCGATCGCGAAGGCTAGACATGCTAGACCTACGCGAACGCGGTGGGACACAAGCGAACGCGAAGAACAAACGGGCTAGGTCCCGTCTCAACCCTTCGCGAACGCGGAGACGAAGGTGCAAGCGCGAAGGTCAGGGGTCCAGACCATCGCGATCGCGGGGTGGGAAACGCGAACGTGTAGAGCATCAGCAGCCCTGGCACAATTCCTTCTTTACGAATTCGGCTACCCTCCCGCGAAGGCGAAGAAGGAAACCGGACAGTGAAAATTCTGGTTTTTAGCATTAAGGTCCGAGGGGTCCGAAACTCACCCGAGCCCCCCGGGACCCTATCCAAAGGTACTGGCAAGTCTGTATTCATGATACGGACTTGCTCGAATTTTTGGAACGTGAAAAACAACAACAAAACTTAAAATTTAAATCCAAAACCAAATTGAATCAAGCTTAAGAACATCAAGTTCTTGATTTCATAACGATGCGCCGAACCAACCTATACTACTCGGAATGATTCAAAATTTTGCAGGTAAGTCATAAATGAAATAACAGAACTATTACTGGTCTCGTAATTCCGTTCGGACCTCGATAACATAAAATCACGGTCCAACCCAAATTTCAAACTTAAGGATATCCTGATTTCTATATTGGGCGTCGATATGTTCCCGAGTCATCGAAAATTCATTCCGAACATAAGCCCAAGTTTGAAATCATCATATGAAAATACTGAAACTGTCGGAACTAAATTCTGAGGTTGTTTGCTAAAAATGTTGACCAAAGTCAAACTTGGTCAAAAAGGCCAACCTTAAGGAACAAAGTGTTCCTATAGCACTCTAAACACTTCCAAATCTCGAACCACCCATCCCCGCAAGTCATAAATCACACGAAGCCGCTATGGGAAGTTTCATTTAGGGGAACGGGGTCCTAATACGCAAAGCAACCGGTCGGGTCATTACAAAAGGCAATTGAACTATAAATGGTCAGGTTTTGGATTGATAAAGTAGTAAGACTTGGTGTTTTCAAGTAAGGTGGAATATTCACCTGTGATGTGATATCGTCATCATTGATTGAATGGAATGTGTTAAGGTCGTCTGTGCTATGGTTTCTTCGGTTGCATGGGGTCAGAGTACTGTGAATAAGTATTGAAGAAGAGGCTGTCATAGGTCGTGGTCTGATGTGGTTCAGTATTGAATAAGAATTTCTAATGAAGGCAACTCAAGGAAGATGATCTTCGGAAAGATTTAAAGTTGAGGTGATCGGCTGGTTTAAGAGCTACAAAGAGTGATATTGAATGGAGGCAACAATTGGGCAGCATACAACGAAGGAAGACAGGTGAGAAGTGTCAGGGGGAAGATGAATTTCGGAGAGGTTAGGTGTAAGGAAAGGAAGTCGGGTAGCTGCTTGCAGAAGTGAGTTTAACCAAAGTTGGATAGCGGCAGCATAGTGGTGAATTAGAAGATATTGTAGCGCATTTAGTAGATGTCCATGGGGATCGGACGGACTGGTAAAGTTGGTGAATTGAAAAAGGCTTAGGATGTGGCATCGATGTTGTAGGGAGTGTGCAGTACATCGTCGTTGGAAGGTTTTAGTTGTAAATTCCACAGGTGGGTTATCTTCTGTGAACAGGTTAGCAGGTGTGCGGGTGGCAAGTTTTGCGAAGAATTCTAGTGGCTATTCGGTAGGAAGCAGAATGTGTGAACGATGCTAGAGAATTAGAGTATTTAGGGAATGCTAATAGGGGAATTCAGATGAATTGGGCGGATTGGTTGAGCAGAATCATGTTAACAAAAGAGAAAGGATCTCAGCAGGGTCTAGAGTGGTGCAAGTAGTAGCTTCGGGCTAAGTGGGGGAGTCCCACTGCTTGCAATTGGGCTGCAGGATTATCTTCTCATGGGGGTTGTGATTTGTCGGCATATTGGCAAGTTATTACAGCTAAGGAATAAAGTGATAATGAATAAAAAGGGTCAAGCATGCTTCACTTGGTACCAAGACACTTAACTACACGCTTATGGTTAAAGACAAGTTTTTTTGGAAAGAAATGGCTCTAGTTAGTGACCTTGTGACTCTTGTGTTGACTTAGGCAATCATAGAGTGGTTTAGTTGAATCATTAGCAATTTTCAATCTTGAATGCAGTTTGTTGTGGGACCTCAGCTGTATTCTCATTAACAATCCGGTTGTGTGAGAGGTGAGATATTTTGTTAAAAGTCCAAGTACCCGTGCGTATGGTCTAGAACTTGCTCTGAATGTGTTTCTAGGCGAAATTCTAAGTTTTTCTTGGATTGAGAACTGAATGTAGGCTCTCCTTGACCCATTTTGAAACTTTCCATGGCCCACCTATGATTTTATCCATAGTAAACCCGTTTGAGCCTAAAGCCTTTTTCATTCGATAACCATGTTACAAGTTGTTACCTGTTTTATGAGAAACAAATGGCGTAAACATAAGTTTTGGGGAGAGACCAGGAGTTTGAAAGTTGTATCAAGTCACAAAAAGAGAAAGAAATAAAGAAAAGGAAAGGCCAAGAAAAAGAAAGAAAGAACAAAAGAAAAACTCAAAAAGCAAGTGAACAATGTGAAGGGTTGAGAGAATTTAAAAGAAGACAAAAGTGCAAAGCATGGAGAAAATAAATGACATGACCCAGAATCCTAATCCGGGTAGTGATGGCGCCCAACAACGAGGTTAGGCAAGCCAACATAAATTTCACTAAGTGTTTCTTTTTACTTGATTCAATTATTCACCCATTTACCGAATTTAACAAGTTAAATCATGATATTAAAAGATAATAACTCAGTGGTAGATAAAATAGCTATAAAGAAGTGTGACCCAACAGACGAGCATATATATATATACAGCCCAAAATCCCAAAATAACCACTACGTGTGTGCCAGGAACTAGTGTCACGAGTGTCACGGGCATACTAACAGGATAACCAAAAGATAGAATGTACAATCCCACTGTCTGAATAAATAGACGCAAAACAAAAGTAAATGAAACTCCATGGTGCTGCTGGGGAATCGCTAGAAGAAGCAGCTCACCGTGAAGTCAGGTCCGCTACGGTCAATATCTAGCTCCGGTCTGATAACCAGAAACACTAACCTCAGAACCTGTACAATTAAGTACAGAAGTGCAGCATGAGTACATATTAAATAAATATGTACCTAGTGAGTATCCTGTCTAATCTCGAAGAAGTAGTGACCAGAGGTCGACTCGACACTCACTAAGGTCCAACAGTATAATATGCGATAGGATATAACGAAAAGCAGTAGGCATGTAATACAGTAAGCAACAGTTACGTATAAAGCACAAGAATCCAAGTAAATACTGGAACAAATAACAATGGCCACTTTCTTTCCCCCAAATATCTAATACAAGTCAATATTCATGAAACAATGCAAAATAGTCACGCGCACACAAAAATAAGACAACCGTCCAGAGTCATAAGGAAAATGTCTATGCACTGCCAAGGATCGAATGGCCCGTCCCATAAGTGCATTCTTAGCATAGTCATGATTGTGCACCGCCGAGGGTCAAACGGCCCGAACCATAAGTGCGTCTTTCAACTTAATCATATATGTGCATCTTTCAATCCGTCGTGGCGTACGGCCCGCTCCCATGAGAGTGGGGGAAATCACACATCGCTCGCGGAATGTAAATTTCGAAGCGGTCACATGCACACACAATAACTTTTAAAACTCACTTTCCATAACCAATTCCTTTCAAGTCAACAATTTCCATAAAATCTCAGAGAAACAATATTATACATAACATGGTCTCATAGCATATATGGCATTACAAGGAAGCATATAAGGCTTTACAAGGAATCATATAAGGCATGTTGTGGGCCTAACTAGCCGAACATAACAATGATAGCCGCTACGTACGGACTCTCGTCACTGGGTGCGTACGTAGCCCCCAACCAAATTACGCATAGCATTTAAATCACCTAGGGGGACAATTCCCTCTTACAAGGTTAGAAAGGAGACTCACCTCGTGTCGAATCTACCTCTCGGACCGTGAATGCGCCCGAAACTCCGAACTCTACACCCGAGGACTCGCAACTAGCCAAAAGGTGTACAATTATATCAATGAATGCTAAATGTGGGGAAACTATCCTATTTATTCAATAAAATCATCATTCTTGAAGAATTCCCAAAATTCAACCCCTGGCCCGCAAGATCGGATTCTGAAAATTGTCGAAGGAATCACTCACACAAAGCCTAAGGATCGATAATATACGACTTTTACTTTAATTCATAGCAATAATTGAGCAATTCACCAATTTCCTCAAGAACCCTTAATTTACTACCCAAATCTTGATTTCCAATGATCTAGTAGTTAATCCCATTAATAATTCATGTATTAAACTGGTAATAGGGAGGAATTAATTTACCTCTGCAGTAGCTAGGTCGTGGTGTGTTCTTCCCAAGCTCACAAGTCTCTAATGGAGGTATGAAATGAAAAGATATGAAGAAATACCGTATTTTAAATAATATGTACTACCTGGCCTACAGGGGTTCCGCACCTGCGGCTCTAGGGCCGCACCTGCGGTCTCGCGCCTATGAGCTGAGGCTCGCACCTACGGAGTTGGACGGGAAGGACTCGGCCCACACCTGCGGAGCTGGAGACCACACCTGTGGCTACGCTCCTGCGGAATTGGATCTTTACCTGCGAGATTTCCACACCACCTGCGATTGGGCAACCGCACATGCGGTCACACCAGAAACAAGTGCGACCAGCAGCTATTTTAGCTGGTTTTTGACCTTGTGTGGTGTTCGGGAGGCACCAGGGCCCACCCGAGCCCCCATCTAAATATACCAATAAGTCCTAAATCATAATACAGACTCGCTCGATCCTTCGGAACGCCCAAAAGAACGCTAAATCTCAAAATCACACCCTAAAACCCCTAAAACCATAACTTTAAGAACTTCAAGTTCTTGATTTCTATATCGATGCGCCAGACCGACCTATATAACTCAGAATGACATCAAATTTTGCAGACAAGTTATAAATCTTATAACAGAACTATTCCTGGTCCCTGAATCACATTCGGACCTCGATAACATAAATTCCCATTTCAAACCAAATTTCAAACTTAAGGAAATTCTTATTTCTATATTGTGCGCCGAAACGCCCCCGGGTTATCGAAAACCCATTCCGAACAAACGTCCAAGTCCAAAATCATCATACGAAGCTACTGACACTCTCGGAACTCAATTCCGAGGTCGTTTTCTCAAAATGTTGACCGAACTCAAAATCGGCCAAATAGGCCAACCCTAAGGAACCAAGTGTTCCTATACTGCTCAAAACACTTCCAAGTTCTGAACCACCAGTCCCCGCAAGTCACAAAACTCAAGAAGCCGCTATGGGAATTATTATTTAGGGGAACGGGGTCCGATAGCGTAAAACGACCGTTCGGGTCGTTACAACAAAGAAGGAGAATATAACCAAGAAATAGTGATGTCAAGTCTCTCTAGTTACCCTAAGGAAAAAGAAAATGACTCAAAGAGTCGGCAAAGCATGAGCCAAAAAGAGAAAATGGAGTGCTTATGGAAAGATGAACCCGTTCTTTTCCAACATTTTTCACCTTAGTCCAAAAGCCTTCATTATATGCCGAAAAAGGCCTACGTGATTTCAAGACGAGTAAGCTTACATTAGTGGTGATCTACATGAGGGGAAATCATATGGTACTTAGAGTCGTACTTGTGAAATTCGTTTTAGAGTGATGAGCGAACCTTTCACAAGTCATTGAATTGAGTGTTATATTCTTGAGTTAGATGAGCTTATGGAAAGTATAGGATGAGGAGTTTGGGATCCACAGTGACCTACGTGAAAGTGCGAACTTCCTTGATGAATAAAGTCAACTCTTGATGCTCAATTGTCAGCTAGAGTTATTTGTGCTTCGATATTCAAAACATGGCCTTGTTGATCATTCATGAGTGTGTGCGTAATTGTTGGTCCCAATTGATGTGTGTTTGATTCAACTTAGGCCAGCTGAAATAACCCTTTTCTTGTGGAGGTGGGAATTACCTTATTTGCTTGAGGACAAGCAAATTATTTTTTGGGGGAATTGATAAGTAGGAATTTTGACTACTTATTTGCACTTTTTTACTTTCGTTTTAGCTCAATAATGCTTAAAGGTGTTCCCGAAAGCTAATTAAATGTGCTTTCCTGCAAGAGTATTGGGAAAAGATCCAAAGATATGAAAATTAAATCAATAAGGTGATATTTGGACAAAGACTAAAACAAAGCAAAAAGAGCAAAGTGTGGATCGTAAAATATTGAGTGCGACAGCAGACAATGAAGGACCTCTGACAGAATTCTTATGCAAAGTGCGGACCGCACAATTATTGTGCGGCCGTAGAACATGAGGTTCATAGAGATGGTGCTTGGTGTCCATGAAGAAGTACAATCCACTATTATTGTGCGGCCGCAGAATTCAAGAGTGCGGTCGCACTCAAAAATGTGCGGTCCGCATAAATCTCTCCTATCAAGCTCAAAATCAAGAGTGTCGCCGCACTCAGAAATGTGCAGTCCGCATATCCTGAAGAATTGAGGAAGCAACTCAGAATTGTGTGGCCGCAGAAGTCCATCATGTCAAGGCAGCTACAAAGTGCGGAACGCACACAGAATTGTGTAGCCGCAGAACCTCCGCAGGGGCAATTTTTTCTGATCATTTCAGCTGGGTATAAATAGTTCTTTTGTTAAATTTAGGTTAAGTTTGAATACCTGAAAGTGGATAGTCATTTTTCCTTTACTGTTTTTTAAAACTTTGTAATAGTTTATCATTTTAACATTGGATTTTCTTCCCTTTGTCATCTATTATGAGTTTAATCTTATTTTCTTCTTTATTTTCTTCAATTTTCTCTATGAGTAACTAATTTCTTAGTTAGGGTTATGACCCAACCGTAGTGTGGGTGCCTAATGGGTGCTTAATTTGGGGCTTGCTTGTGATTTGGGTGAGTGATATTTTTCCTAGTTCTTGCTTGAATTTGAGAATCAATGGTTGCATACATTGATTCAAGCCTAATAGACCTAGTCTCTACTTGAGAAAGAGATACTAGGTCTAGGAAAACTTGGTTAACAAGGAATTTGGGCGAACTCAAAAAATTGATAGCCCCAATTAATGGGCCGAATCTAGAGATAGTATGACCCAACTTGAGCATCTATCACTAGTTTTGTGAATTACCCAGTTGGACTTGAGAAAGTCAAATTGGGCAAAATCACTCTAACTACCGAGAGGTATCGAGTGGGTAACTGCGTGTGATTTCTATATTACACCCCGACCAATCAAACCTACCCTAAAGCCCACAATCTGTTAGGTAACTAACTAAGTGGAAGTCATAGCACTATATCTTTTATAAACTTGAAAAACAACAATACCAAAAATATCGTTCTATAGCTTTTCATTTACAGACATTAGAATAAAAATTATAAGTAGAAAGAAAGAACCAAGAATGTGGAAGTGAATTTTGGGAACGTCATACACTTAGTCTATATATATTCCTAATCCAATATAAGCTCTCTGAGGAATCGACCCCGACTCATGTTGGGTAATTATAATTGCATCGACCGCTTCATAATCCCAATCAGTGGTGTGAATTTTGGCGGCATCAATATATCTTGTTTTTTCATTCTTATTTGTTCTAGTGGTTATTGCCCCGTACATGATATTTGTAGCCCTTTAGTTGCTTCTTTTATGCTATTTCTATTGTTGATTTTCGGTACTAGTTCTTGATATCCTCTTGTTCCGTATTAGTTGTTTCTTCACTTTCCATTGCTTATTCGTATTTCACTTTGTACATTTATTTATATCCTAGTATGTGTCTTGACCTGGCCTCGTCACTACTCTACCAAGGTTAGGCTTGATATTTATTGGGTACCACTGTGGTGTACTCATACTACGCTTCTGCACACTTTTATGCAGATCCAGATGTGTCTACTCGTGCCGGTCATTAGAGATTTCCTGCTAGGTGTCTTATCAGATACTTCAAGGTATACCTGCTCGGCGTACACATGCCTCAGAGTCACCTTCCCTTATTCTCAAATACTATTGTATTTCCTTTCGGACCGTGATGTAGTGGTACTCGTTATATTCTGTAGAGCTTATGACTAAGTTCCACCGGTTTTGAGGTGTGTATTGTGAGATTCTATTGGGGGCGGAGGGTGGGGCTTACCTATTATTCAGTTGTTTTCAGTAACTTGTTAATTTTGTCTACTCAGTTATTATCATTTGTTTGGCTTACCTAGTCGTAGAGACAAGGCGCCAGAGGAAAATTGGGGTCGTGACAATTTCTTAACTTCTATTCTTTCCAGCTTCACCGAATGTATCTAAATCACACTTAGACATTCATGATTACAACCAAACTTTGCGTACAAGTTCTATTAAATCAAATGAACCTATCCAAAATTATGGACCATCAAGTGGAGCTCAACAACCACAAAGTCAACTACCAGTCAAGTCTACGAACATTCCAATTCTTCAAATTGTCCTATTTCAGCAAATGAACTAGGAATCATGATTTGAATATTCCTACATGCTAAGATAATTTTGGACTTAGGTATATGTTTGGATTAGGACTCACCACTACTGTATAAAAGTTAAAGAATTTGATATGTGTTATAAATAGAATTCTATTTAGAGTGAATGTCTATCTTTTAGAGAGTTTTACTTTGTGGCTAAGCCATTATTCCCCTATAAATAGAGGGGTCTTTGTAAATCATCCCAAAATTCAATAAGAATTTCCTCTCCCTCTCTCTCTCTGCAGTATTTTCTTCTTTTGTTATTGTTTCATAACACGTTATCAACACAAAACTCTAACCAATTGAATAGAAGCTTTTGGGATTGAGCATAATCGTAACCAATTGAGTAGAAGCTTTGGGATTGAGCATAATCGTTGTCAATTGTTCAATGAACTTCGTTCATGATTAAATTTTAGATTTAAAGTAAGTATTTTACTTTATTTTTCTCTTTTAAATTCTTCAAATTCTATAATTTTATTTTAAATACAAGCAAAGACAATAAACTTTGATTATAACTCTAATAGATTTGGAAAGAAATTATAACCACCCGAAGTGGTAAAATTTGTATGTCCTGCGATGATTAAATTCATGTATGATTGTGGGCAAAGAAGTGGAAACCCGTCCCATTGAATTTGCTTCATTCTCATTCCCCTTAAGAGAATGTGATAGCAATAAGTATAAGTCTAAAAGAAAATAAAATTATTACCGTAAAGGTATCAATGGATGTGGACGTGGCAATAGACAAAATTACAATTGTCATCATTGTGATAATGAGAATAATAAGGATTCTCAAAATAATCCTTCACTTTGTGAAAGTAATATTTGTCATCGATTTGACATGAGATTTTGTAAAGCACATATAGATGATTATGGTTCATTCATGTTGTGAATGTGATAACATCTTATTTAGGAATACATATTTACTCTTGGAAGAATATGAAGGTGCTAGTGGTAGTAAACGTACCACACTCACCTATAGAAGGAGGTTTGAGATGATACAAGAAAATAATATCATTATTATGGCATGAATGGTCATTGGTCACGTACCTATTGTATGCCAAAATATTTTTGCAATGTGATTACTAAAAGATAACAGTAATGCAAGAAACGAATCTTGCATATAATTTTGACCATGACTTTAATGGTATATATTTCTCTTTAAAAGAGATATTCACCATATGGATGTTGATTAATAAGTACCAAATTAATTGAGAGCTCTAGAAGAGCCAATTATTACTATTTTGGAGGAATAAAATTAATTAGCAATAAAAATTTTTGTTGTAGTAAGTCTCAAAGAAACTTATTGAGTTTCTAAAGTATTCGCGAAAGCGATTCATTATACTGAGACTATAAATAAAGGAAATATTTAATATCTTCAATTACTACAACTTGTAGCGGGGTAATATGTATGTGAAAAGTTACCCACGTTATTCTCCAGTTTGTACTACACAAATAAATGAATGCCTCAATGAAGTGGAAGTTTATTGATATAAAACTCATGTGATAATAAACTTGGAGTTTATTGATATCCTGTTGGCATAATTGGTTTAGTCATATCAATTTAAGTATGATGTAAAAAAATAAAAGAGAATTCATATGGGTAAATATTGAAGAACTAGAAAGTTCTTTACGGATTCTTTTATATTGCTTGATCTCATTAATCAATAAACCAACTAAAATTGGGATTGAATCCCATGCATGCTGGAAATATAAAAGGTAAATATGGGAATACTCTCCTTCCACGTATACCACATAAGATGCATCTATGAGATGGTTACATGTGCGATTATTATTAACCTGCAACCTGCTATTTGTGAGGTAACTTGCTCAATAATTTAATTTAGAGCATAATTTTCAGATTTATTATTCAAGATAGTTCATCTTGATAAGCTGGTTAAATCACAGTTGGTTTAGCAAAATAATTTATTAAGTGTGTCCACTTAATAGCTAAACTATTGCTTATGAGAACAAAGTTATCTATATCAGTTTGATATACGTTATATGTGAAAGTATATTACATTCTCCTCTCATAAGTGGTTCAGGGTCAAGAACCAAATAATTCCATCTTATTATTATTGATGTGTTGTGTATATTTTTATTAACACCATAAATCACAAAGATGGGTTCCCAAAGTTGAGGAAGCAATTTAGTTTTTCAAACATGGGGGGAGAGATGATAAAAATTTTAGAATTTACGTGGAATGAATTATCATTTCTCTATAAAGATGATAATGTGATAGTGAGGATTTTCAAGGTGCAATATATTCATTGAATTTAATATGGATGATTTATTCATCAAATGTCTAGTGACATCAACCTTCAAGAAGCTAGTGCACAAGATTTGGATGCGAAGGCTTAAATATGCGAATTGATGCTCTCATCACGGGAGTTAATACATGTTGTACTCTTTCCCTTACAAGGTTTTGTCCCACTGGGGTTTCCTAGCAAAGTTTTTAACGAGGCAACCAAAAGGTGCATTTCTAAACATGTGTACTCTTTTTCCTTTTCTAGAATTCTTTTCAACTAGGTTTTAGTTTAGTTAAGGATTTAACGAGGCACATTATTTGTTGAATAGACATTCAAAGGGGAGTGTTATAAATAGAATTCTATTTAGAGTTAATGTCTATCTTTTAGAGAGTTTTACTTTGTGGCTAAGTAATTTTCCCCTATAAATAGAGGGGTCTTACCCCATTGTAAATCATCCCAAAATTCAATAAGAATTTCCTCTCCCTATCTCTCTGCAATATTGTTCTTCTTCTGTTATTGTTTCATAACATATGAGCCTTGATTTTGAGTTGTGATATTATCATATGTATTTTGAGCCCTTAAACAAGTTCGTAATAGGTATTTGAACTTTCCGGGATGGACTAAATGGGTCTCATATGGTTCGGGTGAATTATGAGATGCTCGGGAGGATATTTAAGGGAAAAACAACAAAATAAGCAATAATTGCCGCCAGTAGCCACTTCAGCCATATTCTGCAATTTTGCACATTTTTCCAGCACTTGGTATAAATAGATCCATTTCATACACAATGTTCATTTTATAAATTTGGGAGCTAGAGTGCATAGATTGAGGTAATCCTTTTAGGGTATTTTTAACTACTTCATTTGGATAAGCAATTTTAACTCGAATATCTTATTATTACATGGATTTATCATTAGATCTGATAGTAAAATTTTGATTTGAGCAATGTATACGGCTAAAATCGGGAAGATCGATTTTATATTTATTGTGGCATTTTGTGGACCATCCGCACGAGGCTCGAAGTGTTGTGCGAGGCTCGACCCCGAGCACCAGCCTCGAGGCAATAAAGGTCGGTGACTGCCACTAACAAGCAGCCCAAAAATAAGCGCGGCGAGGTCTGCAATGAAAGTACAAGTCTGTACCATTGTAACGACCCAGCCGGTCGTTTTGTGTGTTGGGACTCCGTTCCCGTGAATGACTCTTCCCATAGCTACTACTCGTGCCTTAAGACTTGGGTGGGCTGGTAGTTCAAAATTCGGAAGAGTTGTGGCCAGTTCAGGAACACTTGGTTCCTGAAGGTTAGCCTATTTGGCTGATTTTGGGTTCCGAGCAGCATTTTGAGCAAACGACCTCAGAATCGAGTTCTAACAGCTCCAGAAGCTCCGGATGATGATTTCGGACTTGGGAGTGTGTTCGCCTCGGGTCTCTGATGACCCGGGAGTATTTCGGCACCTGAATTGGAATTCAGGATTTCATGTGATTTGGAATGTAGCCTGGAATTGGACCTCGTGATATCATGGTCCGAATGGAATTCCAACACTGGCAATAGTTCCGTACAGTCAATTATGACTTGTCCGAAAAATTTGGGGTCATTCCGAGCAGTGTAGACCCGTTCGGCGTATTGATGAGCCGTTGAAATTTTTCTTGAAATCCTAAGTTTGATCTAAGGGGGTTTGGAGAGTGATTCTTGGTTTGGATGATGTTTCTAGTGTTCTGAGAGCTCGAGCAAGTCCATCATGCTATTTGGGACTTGTTGGTATAATTTTTCAAGGGCTCGGGTGGGCCAAGGGGTCTCCCGGACCCCGACCGGGGTCAAAAAGCAGCAATTGAACTACTGGTGGGAATTTAGTGGTGTGACCGCACCTGCGGTCCATGAGCCGCAGGCGCGAGGTTCGCACCAGCGGAATTCCCCTCGCAGGCGCGGCTCCGCAGGAGAGGAAAAAGGCCCGCATGCGCGACCTTTCCCAGGGGCCCAGGCCATCGCAGGAGCGGCCTATTCTCCGCAGGCGCAGACAAAAGCCCGCAGGTGCGAGAAATTGCCCAGTGTCGAGGCCATTTTCCGCAGGCGCGACCCAACTTCTGCAGGTGCGAGTCCGCACCTGCGATCCAAAAGTCGCAGGTGCGGAAACTGCTGGGCAGTTTCATTTAAAAGGCCAAGTCGCGAATTCATTTTTTAAAATCACATTTCTTCCATTGTTGACGACCCCAGGAGCTGCAGAACGGATATTTTGGCCTAGGAACTCAGGTAAGTGATTCCGTAACCCTCCGCATATAATTTCTTCCGTNTTCAAGAATTAATAATTTTCCGGACGCCGAAGCTCGGAGTTGAATTTCCAAAGTATGTCAAGAATACGTTTTATAGAAATATTTGATAAATCCTCCTCGAATCTTCCTAAATTGATATAATAATGTGCTTTTGGCTAGTTGCGAGCCATTGAGGGTGATTCGGAGGATTCGTGCGTCGTGTTGATCGGTCCGTTAGCCGGAGGAGCACTTGTCCATGTGAGTCTCCTTTCCAAACTTTGTAAGGGGGAAATGTCCCCTAGGCTCTTGATTGCTAATTGTGCTCGTTGAGGGGGGCTACGTACGTACCACGTGACGAGAGTCCGTACGTGGCATCTATACTGTATGTTGGGTAGCCGTAGGACCCACGAACATGTTCTAATTGCTGTTTGATATTATATGATGTTTAGTACGAGTTATTACTGATATTTCTTGAAATCGAGCTATGATAGTTGTTGTGAATTTAATGTACACAACGTTCAGATAAGAGTTATGAACCCCACCAATTGAGTAATTGTGTTACTTCTATATAATTGATAAAGAGCAAATAGTAAACGAATAATGAGCTGTTGAGCTAAATGAAGGTGATTAAAATTCCTTCTCATACTTGAATTGTTCAATCATGGTAGTATTATGAGCAAAGAGGATAATATGATGAAAATCCTAACTTTGGCTATCAAGTGAGGTGTGAGTATCCGATCCCGTTGAGTGTGGGCGAGTCGGTACCACGGTGTCTACATATACACATATATATATACCTTCATGCAGTCGCATACACGCATTCATGCATTCATGGCCCCCGAGTCACAGGTTTGATTCGTGATCGGGGAGAACTTATATTTTATTTCCCCCGAGTCACAGGTTGATTATCGTGATCA